>OVBJ01001688.1:4545-25238 GCA_900406535.1 Noccaea bulbosa | reverse complement strand
ACTTCATTTTGGAGTCAAATATGGGGCAATACATTGGAGATGCCCTAAGATGAATGTGACAAAGGGAGATTAGTTATTTATTGGGTTTTGTGCAAAATAACACTTAAACTAAATTATTTTTGCAAATCAAACCTTCAATTTAAAGTTGTACAAATCAAACCTCTGAAGTCAAAATAACCCCTAGGACGTCTCTATATTTGTGACAAAATTTAAAATGATTTTGTTTTTGAAAAAAAACCCACGAACTATTTTTTTGTGCAAATCTAACCCTCAACTTAAAAAATATGCAAGTCAAACCTGTAAAGTCAAAAGTCACTGCTAAAATGGACTTATATGTATTTGTTCTTAACTACAAACGTTGACTTAAAATGTCTTGGTATTTATAATATTTAACCATTTTTATTAAAAGTAAATTAAAAAAAAAAAAAAAAACTTTAATCTTCAATTTTTCTTCTCTTTCTCCTCTTATTAATGAATTTATTTCGAGTAATCTTATCACGAGTAAGTTGTTTCTTTTCTTCATAATCTCATTAGCTAATAATGATGAAAAGACAAAAATAAAAACCAATTTACTAGCAATATAATTATTCGAGAGATGCTCAAAAAGATATAGGACTTCAGATCTTCAAGTAATTATATTGTGAGTAAGTTGGTTCAATTTTGATTTTCTGGATTTGTTACAATTTAGTTTTTTGGAATTTGGTTAAAAATCATAACCATAAACTTCTTATTGATGGAGGAAAAAGAGAAAGAATATTGAATTATTATTTTAATTATTTTTAATAAAAATAGTTAAAATATTATAAATGTTATGACGTTTTAAGTCAACGTTTGTAGTTAAGGAGAAATATATATAAGTCCATTTTAGCAGTAATTTTCGACTTTACAGTTTTGAGTTGCATATTTTTTTAAGTTGAGGGTTAGATTTGCACAAAAAAATAGTTCGCGGGTTTTTTTGCAGAAAAATCATTTTAAATTTTGTCACAAATATAGAGACGTCCTATATTGCAGGGTTATTTTGACTTCAGAGGTTTGATTTGCACAACTTTAAATTGAGGGTTTGATTTGCAAAAAGAATTTATTTTGAGGGTTGTTTTGCACAAAACCCTTATTTATTTGTCTTTTTTTTTTTGCAAAAACTTATACTTATTTATTTGTCGAGTAAAAACAAATGAGATAACAAACATTATTGCCTTTGAAAGGCGAAAACAAAGTCTACTATTGCTTTCAGGGTCTCGAAGAAAGTGCAAGAAATTAAACTTCCACCAATTTGAAATGAAACCTTTGGCATTTAACCCTAATTATGCCCAAGCTTGGCTGGTGATATTGTACCTGTTGGTCTCTTTGTTTGTTTATTTCTATACAAAAAATTGCCATTAATATATATAATAGTATGCCTTATCACTTCGACTTTTTTAAATAAAAGTATTGAATTATTCGAGAATCGAGATAGAAAAATCAAAACTAATATATTTGAGCTTGAACCAAAATATTTACCAGTCTTTGCAGATTGACATTCAACTATTTTTTTTTTTTAGCATAACTTTTTTTTTGTAGCACCATGTCCTACTTTTCTATACCCCTTAGGCTACATCTAGGCTAGAGGAGTGAAAAATATCTTAAGGTAGACTTTACAGAATAAATCTACATTGGCGTCTCTAACCTTCATATAGCAAAAATTATATCTTGTAAAGGCATGTATATAAATGAAATTTTTCTAAGCATTTACATTTAAAAAATTCCAGGTTTCATGTGTGGTGTACCAGAGTACTTCATCTGTTTCAGAAAGAAAGTTATTATATATTTTTTCACACATATTCCATCCGTTCCAAAATATAGAATGCTCTATGATTTTTTTTATTCCAAATTTTTAAGGTAATTTTTACAAATTTTAAGAATTATTAATTGAAAGTTTTTAAATTCTTGAATTTTTGTTGGTTAATATTTATTAAAAGGGGTTTGTTTAATAAAATAATGTATTAATTGTTAAGCAATAAATGTTTCTTAATTTGTATAAAAACTCTAAAACATTCTATATTATGAAATAGAGGAAGTATTAAAATGTCAATAAATATTATATTTTACTCTTTATAAATACACTAAATAGTATTTTCTTTTTAATTAATACACTAATATAACAAGGTTAAAACTGGATTTTTATTAATAAAACTGTATTGGAAATGTAAAATGATAATTTTTTGTGAAGCTGAAGGAGTATTAGTTATGGGATAGTGAATAGTCCAAAGATGTTTAACAAATCAAAAGAAAACCTATATGTTCATTATTATTCAAAAAAATAAAGGGTGATTTTGGTGAATAATCATATTGAGATTACAAATTAAGAATATAGCCATAAGGTTTGAAAATTAATTGGGTAACCAAACCTTACATTATTCGGACGATATTGTCCTCAACCATCCTTTTGACAAAACATATATCGTGTAGTATAGTGAAGAAACATGAAAAATAGTATAGCATTGTATGTGGCTTCAGTTCCATGATTAACAAATTTCATGAACTCTGTTCTAACAAATCTGATAAATTTGTTGACAAATTACATGATTTCTAAACATCAAATTAGTGTTATTCTCTTAAACACTGGTGTTTGTGTTTTTGGTGGCTCATCGTCGGAAGTTGTTGTACCCACCATGGATCTTATTATACTCCAACAATTTTTTTTTTCCTCAACGAGATAACATTAAAAGGAAAGGGAAATGGAAGTGAAAGGGGAGAGGTTTATAGCCAAAGTGAAATTGGGATTAGTAGAGCTGGTTTCGTAAGGGAAAAGAAGAATAAAGAAGAGGATGGCGGAAAAAAAAACAAAAAGATAAGAGAAGAGAGAAAAAAACCGTGAAGAAGAAGAAGGGTATTTTAGTCACTAATACATGTTACATACAGAATACTCTAGACATTGGTTTATTATGGTTATTGAGTTAATTTGACATTTTTTATTGTTATTCAGTATAGTTTCCCAAAAATAAATTGTAAAATATGTGTATACTATTGCACAAGAAAAGCAATGTGTAAATAGGGTTTTGGTCGATGCAACGTTATGAAATGTAATTGGGCTACACAAGCTGTGAGTCTGTGACTAATGTGGAGGACACATGGCAGTTAGTGATTGTGTGAAGTTTCAACGGCACGCATTAATTCAAGTTTTTGATTGGGGTCAGTAGCATTATATAATTAAATGAAATTGACAATATGTAAAGAAGTATACAAAAATGCAAATGAAAATGACTTTCATGTTAAATTTGGACTTGTTGCCAAGACATCTGGCACAAAGTTGAAGTACAATTTTAGTTAAAAAGTTTTAACGAACCACCTGTTTTTTTTTTTGATAAAACGAACTACCTGTTAGTTTGATACTATTGAGATCATAAAAAATATAAGCCGATGTTTATACATGTCAAGATTATATACATCAGTTAGGCGTTTAACAGTTCTTCATTATTAATTTTTCTGTAGATCAACCATTGAAAAAGTTAGCAAATTATGTTACCGAACGAACAATTTCCTTCTGTTTGGTAACATCAAAATGTACTACCCTAATTTGGATAATACAGCGTAGTTGGCACCTGGCAAATGTCTTTGAAGTGACCGTAAATTTGTATTTTTCAGAGTTCATATTTGGTTTTGAAAACCAACCAAATGTAATCCGTGGTAAATTTTGTTAAAAGTTAACTGTAGAAAACTTTGTTCACTGCATAAAGCATACTTAATCTGAAATTTCGACAAAACTAAACACCTAATGGAATCAGTACTAGACATCATGAATTGATAATTTTACTACAATATATTTCATATTTTCTCTTATGATTTGTATATATCTCTCTTATTATCCTTTCGGTAAATGTCCTTTTCTAGTTTAAATAAACTCTTAGGAGATTCGGTCACATATGAAATTTGTTCAAATAGGTTTCTTGACCAATTTGCAACCATGTGGTCTATAAGGATGATCGATAAATTAAAAGAGCCATATCAGATTTAGTTAGAAGGGGGTTGCTTTCAAACTGTTTGCAATGAAGAGGTAGCACACTACCACTCAAATACTGATATGCCCCATTCTATTATAATAAGTTATTTTTTCCTTTTTCTAGCAATATCCAATGTTCTTATCAACTAATTTCAAATAAAATAAAGGGAGAATTTGTTCAATAACCATATTGACACACTTTATGAAGCTTATAGCCATTAAAAAATGAAATAAAGTGAGTAACCAAAGAAAAATGTACAATAGGGCTTCAAATAATCAAGTATTCCAAGCCTGATCATGGAAAACACAGCTAGGGCACCCGACAGCTTTCTCTCTATCCATCAAAAGTAGTTCGACAAAAAAAATTGATCAAAAGAAAGGATAGTTTGCCAATATTGCATATTATTGAACATATATGGCTACTTTGTTAATTTTGAATTTTTTTAGTGTTATTGGTGCTAATTTCTCTAAAATAAATGAGGGACAGTGTTCGTCCATACTTACTTATTTAGAATTCGAGGAATACACATTTAGCTTTACGGGAAGGCTTCCAGCGTATCCTATAATCCCGAAGCTTTGAAACTACTGAGTAGCTCGACTGATCCATTTTGTATCTTTTTATATCATTCGACTTGTAAATGGTCTAGAAACTTTAAATGGAGAATACCATAAATCTACCGTTAGAAGTATAAAAACATGTATATACACTACGATGATATACTAAAAATCATCCTTACAGTAAAATATAGAGTATATTAGTTATGTTTCAATAGATGTTAGTATGTTACTTGATTATTTATATTCTCTAAAGGCTGGTCCTATAGTTCTTTTTTTTTAATTCTTCTTGACACTTTTCGTGGCTGGTCCTATATAGTTTTTTTTTTTTTTTTTGGGGGGGGTTTATTGGTAAAGAATGGTCCTATATAGTTAATGTATCTATACTTCTTTTCTGTAGAGTATATAAATTAGATGATCATATTTATGTAGAGCAGGTTTTATAAAATTCTAAAATTCTATGCATAATAATGAACGAAATAGTAATGCTTTAACTCTAAACTAGGCTTCATTTCTATTATAAGTTTTTTTTTTTTTTGTACGAATTTCTATTATAATATAAGTTTATAACGTTGATCACACAATTTTTTAAAAGTCCATTCCCCTTTAGTGAATAGACTACTGTTTTGGAAACTTTTGCTAAGCTTTTCATTTTATTTTGGCAAATGCAACTTTCGTCAAATAAAGACAAATTAGTAGGTGAAAAAAAGGTAGTGAATTTCTATGGATGCGCACCACTCATATTATATTGTTCTGATTTTTTATNCGAGGATCTTTTTTAAAAAAAAAAAAAAAAAACACGAGGATCTCGCCCTAATACTAACAACATATCCAATATTTTCCATTTTCGTTAATTTAAAAAGAAGGAGGACAATCACTCGCACTTATAAACTCTTTTAAAACATTTTTGTTAACAAGCTTACATTAAAACACCTATAAGCATATTTAAAATTTCTTCCACTCGATCAGATTTTTCAGAGTTCTAAAAAGTATGTATCGAATTATCTGACAATGAAATAACCGATCGGACTTTTATAAACAGAATGTGTTCATGTAAGGTGTCCAATATAATTGTTTAAGACTAACTTTAAAATCTTCTTAGCTTGAGATTGGAGGACTGGCCATTCTTTATATTCTAAAAAGCCTCATTGATAAAGATGGGCAAAATCTTAGTAGGATCTTCACTTCAAAGTACAAACTATTACTAGCGATGAAAACGTTACAGAAAAAACATTAGCCATTTGGTGTAGACTGTATAGTATATCACAATATGAAAATATGAAGACCTGCATGAATTTTGGGTTCGTTCTTCTGAATATATGTACACATTACGCAATATATTCTGCGTCCGACACAACTACAACTACCCAAAATTTCCATCTTCTTGGGCTTATTTTCTTTTGCCACATTAGTTCCCTAGCCCAAGCCCATCTCCTCCTCCAAAATTGTGGTCGTATATGATAATATGAATGCATGTGTATATTTTTGGATAAGCTTCAATTATCTTGCAGCCCAAGAAGTCTCTAACAAGTAGGTTAGGATCAGATAGGCGTAATGTAATCCCAATACTAAACGCAACTAACCATACGGTCAGAGCCGTGCCATAAATTTTTTTTTTTCCGACTTATGAAAAATAGAAATGTTTGCAGTAATAGAAGTCAAAGCAAAAAAATGTCTACGACAAAACAAAATAAAGAACTAAACACAAAATAGTTGAAAATGTGATTTTTCTTCCTTTCTTTCCAGGAAAATCATCAACCAACCTTTCAGAATCATCATCAACCAATCATCTGCAGTAAATTAAAACAATATATTGTGATTTGTGAACAAAATTGTAATAGGAATGATTAAGATTTAAGAACTAACTAACAGCAGAAACTTACTCTAACGGGTAAAAACTTAGTGAATTCACAGATAAAGCATCATATCATAGAAAAGCTCTAAGTCTGAAAACTGTGTTTAGAGTTTACCCTCAGTTTTCTAATTCCTCCTTGATCTGTTTTAGTTTTATTCTCTTCCACGTTTTTATATTTTAGATTTTTTATATATATTGTGTTTGTCATATAAAAGAACAATCGTGATTTGTATTAGACTTCTATGTATTGGGCTTCCTAAGTAGACTAAAACCAAAAGAATATAAAGGATATTTACTTCTAAGTTTTTTTTAACAATTTTGGGCCGTAGGCCAAGGCTTCTTCCCCATAACGGTAGGCACGGGCCTGTATACGGTATGGGCCATGAGGATGAAAATTATGTTGCGAGTTCATAAGGTGTGGGAAACAATTGAACCTAGTTCATCAACTTCCGACAATAATGATATTGCAATAGGATTATTGTTTCAATCCATCCCTGAGACTCTTATTTTGCAAGTAGGTGAACAAGACTTCCCTAGGATATGGGAGGCAGTTAAAACTCTTATTTTGCAAGAATGGTTTATTGTTAATACATTTTGAATTTTTGTTGTTGAGAATGACATTTTAGGTGAAAGAGGTTTATTGAGTTGTAAGTAATATGCTCTCTCAGGTAAGTTACAACAACTTTGAATACTAGCATAGACGTTCGTTATAAAGTTTGCAGTTTCAAAGTGTGCAGCCTTGGATGTTGAGAAACTGATTGATGGGTTCTTCTCTGATTGAGCTAAAATTTAGCTAAGAGTCAATGTGGGGCGCTTAATACGCACCCTAGCGAAAAGAAGCATTTAATTTAATCAAAACAAAATTAAATCGAGAATCCGACTCTTATTTAACCATTTTAAGAGTCTTTGTTAATTCCACATGTCACATTATGATTGGAGGGGTGATAATGAGACGGAAAAAGCTCTTTTTATTTTTCCACTTTCCTTTCTCTCTTCTCTCTTCCGATACCGATTGACCTCTTGGATCGATTTTGCACAAGAAAGAGAGGACGTCTCCGGTGTTTAGCCAATTCGAATTTCGGAGTTTGCATGTTGAAACCTTCTATCTATGGAGATTTGTATTGATCTATTGCGGGAGAGTTGAGGATTCAGAAGTTGTATTTTTATTTGATTTGTATTTCATCCTTTTACATCGAAATTTGATCTGGAAGCTTGAATCAGATGTTGGGGGTTCGCATGTTGAAGCTTCTATCTATGGAGATTTGTATTGGTCTATCGCGGGAGAGTTTGTGAACCAGATTCAATGTGCCAAATGTTAGAACAGAAGCTTTTCTGTTTCAACGAACAGACCAAGTTTTAACTTGTTGCTCTGTTTTCTTTGATAAACGATAAAGAGTGAAAAACAGAGTATAAAGGGAAACTTGATTTTTTTTATTGATATCGAACTTGTTGTTTTACATCAGAGTTTCAAATGTTAAATACTAAGACAACAGATCTGGGAAAAGAAGTAAGAGAGTAATCTCTCTCAGGCACTTTTACCGAGGCCACCACCGCGAGACGTATCTCCCCCTCCGATGAGTCTCCGACGTGTCTCTTCTTCCGCCTGTTCGTGCGTCTAGCTCCCCTGAAGCCACTGCTCCGTCTAGTCGCTACAGGGGCTGGCCGGAATTGGTGGTCTCCCTCGTCGCTTCCTGATTTCCCGACGAGCTCCAAACTATTCGCTCGATCTGCTTTTAACCTCCGAAGTTTTAACGATTTCCCGCCTCCCATGGCACTGTTGTTATGCTTCCGTCGCTGTGAAGGTTCTGCACTGTCAGATTTTCCAGATCTGGTGAAGTCGCCACCTTCGCTGGTACCAACGTTCATCTCCGTTAATCCGCCAGACCCACCAGAACCACCTGATCCACCAGACCGTAGATCTATCATTCCATCGTCTCTACCCCCATCCTTCCAGCCATCGGATTCTGCCTCTGCTCTGCCGGCTGGGAAACATTTCTCTCTGTCTCCACCTTCTTCTCTCGCTTCTCCTAGCTCAAACTCACCGCTATCTCCTCAGCTCGCTCACCTTCGCTGTCCATCGGATCTCCTCTGGCTTCTCTCGTCGCCAACCAGTTCACGGTTTCCAACTTCGCCAGCCTCTCCTCTCCATCTTTTCCAGGTTTGCTCCTTCCTCCCGGCACCTGCGTTTCTCTTTCTGATTCGTCTTGAGACTATCGGGGAACGGACAACTTTGGTTTTGGAGTTTTTTGATATAATGCCGACATTACCGATTGATTCGGCTCTTATCACCTGTGTGCGAATCCTTACTGTTATATACAGTCTCTTCCCAAATCTTACTTTAGTGATTGATGTTTTGAAGTATTTTTTACCAGATTTATGGCAATTTGGTGTGAATTTTCTGGATATGTCTAATCTCTATGAGATATTGGATGATCTCTCCTTTATGGAGTTTGTCTCCCTCCCAAAATTTCTGCTTGGTTTGAGTGGTGTTATTGCAGGGTGTTGGAGTTCGAAGTTGTCAAACACTTTGTGTCTTGTAGGTTTAGTAGCTTGGTGCTTTGTCACTATAGAGTTCACTGCCGTTATCAGGATTGTTAAACTTGCACTAGATGCGTTTTCAATCTCGGGTTTAGGATTACTAGATGTATCCTACAATCCCCATGGCTCAATTTCGCTTCTTCATACTATGGTCGTGGAGTTTCTCTTCGGTTTTGGTGGTTCAAGTGTTTTGTTAGCCCTTATCTATGTTGTTGTTGTTGCTTCTATTCCCGCTTTGTTTAGTGCGGTAGTTTTAGCCTGTTTGGCTTTGTTGTTCTTTGTTTGGAACATTTTCTCTTTTGATGGAGAGTAAGGATGAATGAAAAAGTTTGTTGGTGACCAAAAAACAAAAAAAATACTAAGACAACAACACAAAGAGTTGTGTCGTTCTACTTGTGTAAACACACCCTAAACCAAAAGTCACAACTTTACAAAGACAACGTTTAATACAAACATTACGCTAACTTAGAAATAATAAGATTAAACTCAATTATATTCCAACACAAAAGAAGATATAATAAAGAAGAAGCCTCTGGAAGCAAATTTGATCTTTAAAACTCTTATGTTGAATTCTACATGGCAGAAGAGTATTGCGCGGTGATATACAAAGAGGCTTTGAAGGAAGCTGATAAGAAACTTAATGTTTGAACATGAATATATCAGAAAAAGAAGAAGCTTTGAGCCAGATGGGAACAATATGTAGACAACCGAGAATGAGAAAGCGAAATCGGAGCTGAAGTTATCATCAGCAGAAGCAGAGCAAAAGAGACTTCAGAATCAGTTTGTATCGACGGTTCTATAAGTCTTGATAAATGGAGTCAAGATTTCGACAATCTCGAGTGCTTGGTAGCAGAAGATATGAAAAAGATAAATTTTAGTTACACTCAAATCTCTTGTTTTTGTATAATGTAACTAATGTTATTGCTAGATAGACACAGTCTTATTTGATTTGATAGACATGAGAGTTTGTTGTTGACTTGTAGGTTGGAAAGTATGCAGAGCCAATTAAGTGTTCTTTTAGATGAAGTTGATGGACTCAATGCAAGAGAATCAATGTACAAGCAACTAATGGAGAAGAAGACTTGTGACTTCCAAAAGGCTGAGACTGAGGTGAGTCTTCAACAATTCACATAAATGAATTTGAAGCTTCTTTTAGCCCTTTGTTGTTGTTTTCTTTCTTTCTTTGACCATTTGGTAGCATGATAATCATTTTCATCTTCCTGCTTCAATCATATGTTCATCTCCTTGGCGATGAAATCAAAGCTCTCTTGGACCTTTTTAAGAAAATTTATATAGCTCTTGATCACTACTCACCAATTCTAAATCTGTTCTCTCATAGTACTTTATGAAGCTTGCATTGTGTAGCATATGAAGCTTGCATTGTGTAGCATGCTTTCATCAAACTTTCCTACGGCATGCTTAAGCAAAAATATATCACTAATCACACTATGGCATGCTTACAGATTCAAGAAACATTGATTTTGACAACAAAGCTATATATGACCGATGGCTTGTTAATTTGTCAAGAAGTTCATAGCCAATAATAAAATAAATTTAAATTATTTTTTTTCTTAATCATCTCCAATAAAATTCTTCAATTGGAGCAGATAAAACAAAAAAACTCTTAATAAGATGATTAAAACAATTTTAATAATAAAATAATGTTAAACACTTCATAAGCACCTCTTGCATTGATCACTCCAACGACCTTAAAACGCTTAAGATCGTTTTAGACTTGTGTATCTAAGTTTCTTATGCTAGGGATTTGGTTTGATGAGTGAAATCTAAGGAAAAAATTGTTTTTAATGTAAAAAGTGTGATTGGTATAGAAAGACGTTTGAAAAATNAAAAAAATTTTTTTTTTTTTTTTTTTTTTTTTTTTTTTTTTTTTTTTTTTGCAAAATAACCCTTCAAATGATCCTCAATTTGTGAAAAATTCAGGTCCATTCTACCACGGTTAATAAAGTGTTAATAAGTAAATATATAAACAAATACATATACATTTATGATAACTACCAAGGTTTTGAAAAATATATTACAGAAAAGAACAAAATGAACATGCACAGGAACAATTAAAATACATCCACACTCACCACACAGATGTTTAAATTAAATATCTTTCTCAAAAAATAAAAAGTAAAAGATTAAATATCTGCAGAGGAAACTCTCGGATTAGTTTGGAGGGTCTTCTTCGGTTTCTTCATTTCCCCGACTTTCCTTCTGTTCCTCTGCTGCTGCCGCCGCAAGCTTTTTCTTCATCTTTTCCTTATAAATCTTTCTCATCGCGTAAACCTCTGCCAAACCCACTGTCCCCGATCCACCGACACCGTACATCTTCAAAAACTATTATCTACGAAACAATACGAAGAAACTAAACTGTGTATAATGAAATGAGAATGAGGTTTTGAGGAGAAACATGGAACTTTATGTGTATTTATAGGGTTGTAGGGAGAGTAGTTACATGGAACTTTCTTCGGCGGCCAATTTTGATTTTTCTTTCTTTTTTTGTTGGTTTCTCTCATTTGGGAATAACGTAGTAAATGGGATAAAGTAAAGTATTTTTGCTTGGAGGCCAAGGGATATATTCGGTACCATACAAGCGACAGAAGCAATCCCGATCATTGACAAACACTACTGACACTCTTACTATTAATAAGAGAGTCAATTGCGATTGGATACAATGTCAATTTTTTATTGTTTTAATAATCAAAGTGATCCGACCTTTTACCACTCGATTAATTTCTCTAATGCGAGTGAAGTGATCAAGTAATCCAAAATATAACACCATTTCGTGTAATCAAAATAGAATAGTTAGATAATTCTACGTTTGAGGAAAAATTGATCTACAACCTAAACTTATAGGCTACTTTATATCTTGATTAGATCTCATATTGATTCAATGTGGAAAATTGCATTGGATAATAATACTTGGTTCAAATAATAATAAAATACTAATAACAATACTACTACTATTATTAGGTAAATTGTTTTTACATAATACATATTTATAGCTAGCAAAATAGGGTATATATTGCATTCTAAAATAGTTTAGTATATTGAATTAAGCTCTATTTTAAAATATTTTACTAGATTGTATCAAGACTCTTAATTCGATTATTTTTATATAAGTGAATTTTAGAAAGAAAAGGAATTTATCAAAGAAAGGGGAAACTTTGACATCCACTCATGCTGGTTCTATTTCAATCTTCTATTTTTATATTTTTTGTAACAACGTTGACCATTATTTTCTCTAGTATCTTGAATCACGTCATGCATGACGTACGATAAAAATAAATGTCAATCTTCTGAGAAATTTCGAGATTTACAATATATAAACAAAATATATGAGTCAAGATAATTTAATATACTATTATAATATACATCAAAGTGTATTATTGTCAGAAAAGTGGGTTTTAGTTTTCACACATTTCATTTGTAACTATTGAGCATTTGAGCTTACTTTTAAGTTTTAACCGTAGATTTAATTTTTCTATTAACTTATTATGTAGGTTACATAAATAGTAAAGGTCAATAATTTATACTTGGAAGGGGGATACTTTACGTTTTAAATATGATAAAATAATATCATCTGAACAAAAATTTACGGCTTTTTGCTTTGTTTTTTTTTTTTATTGATAACCAGGAGGTGATCCGGGTTTTTAACGCCCTACAAAAATTTCAAATCCCGAATCACTCTTTAAGTAAAAAAAACAAATTCCAAACTTCCATAGATTGTCACAAAAAAAAGAATAGATTTAGTACAGAAAAATAATTTTTTTGACTAAATAATACTTCATCCGTTCTAGAATATAGAATGTTTTCCATTTTTCACTCAAATTAAGAAACATTTATTGTTTAACACTTAATACATATTTCTTTTACCCAAATTATTTTTTAATAAATATTAACCAATAAAAATTCAAAAAATTACTTATTTTTAATTAATAGATCTTGAAGTTTGTAATTTATTAGCATTAATTGACAAAAAAATACTTTAAACATTCTAAAACATCATATATTTTGGAACAAGAATAAAAACTAAAATATCATATATTGTGGAACGGAGAAAGTATATACTCCCTCTGTTCCAGAATATAAGATGTTTTGGTATAATGAATCTGCAATTATTTGGATGTATCTGGATGTGTTTTGAGTCCAGATACATCCAAATAATTGCAGATACATTATGCCAAAACATCTTATATTCTGGAACAGAGGGAGTAGTAATTTTTTTCTTCGTTTACGGTTCGCTTTTTTCTATATTTCAATACTATCTGTTAACTAATACATAGCATTCAGTTGAGAACATATTAATTTCTGTCCAATGTTTCTCAGTGATTTTTCTAATAGAAGATATTAGCTAATACATCAATAAATATATCTTATTTTAAGAAAAATTATTCCACATGCTTATGTCATTCATGACGACATGTCCAAATCAACTCTTTTTAGGACTTTTGTTATATGCTTTCCATACAAAACTGGAATTTCTCTTACCAAGAGCTATTCGTTAATTAATTAAAACTAGATAAATTTTCCCATTATTATTGTTTTTGGAAAATGTTTAAATACAAGTTATAGACTAGAACCTGAAATACATTTAATTAAAGTTTTCTTTTTTCAGTATATAATAATTCTTATCAAAATATTAACAATCGCAACAATATAAAGAGTTGCGAAAGGTTAATATATGCTTCTTATGCAAAGAAATCAGAACATTTTCATGTTTTAAATAGACTTTGAAACAAAGAAAGAAGATAAAAACAGGACGAACTGTATCTTTTTAATTTTTTTTGTATCTTTCAATGCCACAATAAAGATTTCTTACACGAAAATGCTCCATCATTTGAACCAAGTCATATAATTTTGTTTTGAAGACTAAAGATAATGATATAAGATTATGAAGCACAGCTAGGAATAAAGCGGCATATGTCCCAAGGTTGCTTGAATCCATCGGGATTAGTTGTTAATTCCCCAGTCATATTGTTGGTAAACAACTCTAAACTGAGTATCAACTAGCAAATCCAGCAAAGCTTCTGAAAGTTGTGGCTCTAAGTACGTTGATGCATGCTTCAGTACCTCTTCTTGGCCTTTCCCAAAATCCACCCCATACCTGCTCAAGAACCGCGGGGTTTAAGTAAGTGTGTAGGAATAATGTAACTTTTGAATTAAATGAGATATGTTTGAGCAATTACCAATTAAAGATCTTGCTAATGTACGCAACCTTGGAATTGAGATCAACTACAAGTCCACCTCCTCTCACAAAATCGCGAGCTGCCTCCATGAGTTCTTTATCGATATCTCCAGGCGAAAAACATCGAAGAGGCGGTCCAGACCGAGTACCACAAACCAGAGCAAAATGACTCAAAGGCTCTGCATAAGGCAGAGCAACCTGAATAAAGAATCAGCATGAGACTTTGTATCAACACTCAAGCTAAGCTTATTTAGACTGCCTTTTTTTTTTTTTTTTTTTTTTTTAAATTTACCTTGGAACGTTTATCCTTCGCACCAAAAGGTTTCATAAGATTGTAAGGCGGTCGCTGGTTACCCCTTAGAATACCATTTTGGATAGCGGAGAGCGAATAAGTGTAGCCACCAATAACATATTTGAAGTCCCCAAACATCTTTGTTCTTTCGAGTGGTCCTGTTGGATGTCCCCATACTAGTATTGCATGTATAGCCATCATGTTATAAAGGTTCACGAAGAAGGCAAGTTTTTCCTCTCTCTGCATATCTTCAACCTCTACTCTATGCAGCTCCTGGATTATTCGCAAGTACCTTGGGAATGCAAATGGTACAAGGGTCAGAAATAAGCAACATAGGTAAATTAAAGATGGTAATTTATGTACATACCTTGCAAATTCTTCACTCCCATGGATGCTTCTATAGTCCACATGTTTTCCATCTTGAGAAGTGTAAGCTTCAAGGATAGCTAGATACAGAAGTCTAAGTCTAGATGCAATTTCGACGATTGGCCTTGGCTTTAACTCTATTATCCCTCTAGGGATGTTGTGGCATTGAGTTGACACAAGAGGATCATCATCAAGAAACCGGTACAAGTGATTCCCATCTTCAAACAGATTCTCACTACTTGAAAGCACCACAAAATGAGAAACAGGAAGCACAAATGAAAGCAGAAAAGGAAAAAAAAAAAAAACTCACTCTAGGACATGTTGAAAGAAGAGTTGGCTTGCAAGCTTTCGAGCAACTTCAACCGCCTATTTAACAAAATGTAGGATTATAACCCATCTTAAGAAACCTCAAAAAGTCATTGTATTACATTTTCTCATACCTCTTCTCTTGCTAGACATTGATCCGTGGACAGGAAGTCAACAGCTTCTGAACCTAAGAAACAGTTTTTGAACCTTCTCAGCTTATAAAACCGATCTTTAACGATGCAAGGCTTCATCTTCAGCACTATTAAAGCTAGTTCATCTACAGGACCTTTACTTGACGCATCATCATCTTCCCCTGAAAAGGGTGGCAGAGGAGCTTCCCTAGGCGGCGTTTCGTCTACCAAATGTTTGATCTTCTCATCAAGCTCTCCTGATTCATCCAACTCCTTAAGCTCCTTCAACCCCCCAACTAACTCTTCATTGAAGAAAACCTTTGGAACATCTGAAGAAGAAGATCCACTAACTTTATCCAACTCCAGCTTTCTTGACGGATACACATCAATGTTTATCTCAACATATCTTAGCCTCTTCTCATGTAAATATAACCTACACTCTCTGCACTCTTGGCATCCAAGTCTTGTGTAAAGTATAATCCTACCTTTCATCACTACAGGCTCCAATGCTTCCTCGATCTTCGTCACCTCTACTTTATCGACCGAGTCATCGTTCTGCATCATCTTCAAATAGCTTAAAGGGTTCCACACGGATGAGGATGATGACTTAAGAGGTTCCACTGTTTTTGTTTCCTTAGTCTCATCATCTTCTCTTATGTCCTTCCCATCGTTTTGAGCTACATTTTCATCGTTCATTTTCCCGGAGAGACGGCGCATAACTGTATGCACAGCGACTTCACTCTTCACTCTAACGAAGTTCTTGATCGCAGCTGCTTTCTCTGTCCAAGCAGAAGTCGATGAGTTTGAATCGGGCGATTTGTCCTTATCTTCATCTAACGTTTCTTCTTCATTAGTTTTCTCTGTTTCATCATCGTTGTCTTTTGAATCACCGGAGCTCTCACTATCACCATCACCATCATCATCATCTTGTTGTGTCTCAGACTCCAAAGAAACGTTCTTGTCCTCTTCGTGGATGTCTATAGACTCCATCTCCTCAATCATTGCCTCAATTTCAACGATAGGTTTGTGAGAAAATTGATCGCCTACGATCTTAACAGAAGGTTTCGGATTTTTAACCTCTTCCCCAATGTTCTCAGAAGCAGTTTCAACATTGTGTTTAGGAGAAACTTCCTTGGCTATGATCTCAGCAGATTTCATCTCTTCCAATTGTTCATCTTTGTTCGGAGCGATCACCAAATTATCCATATCCATCAACGAGGCTTATTCTAATAAAAAAAAAAAATTCCTAAAAGATAAAACAAAACCACAATTCCTGAAACCTCAAAACATATTCCCAAAATACCTGTCTGAATGAATATACGAATCAGAATTCAACGGGAAAGTCCACGATCTCAACAAAAAGCGATCAATGTATTGAGAAACTTACAGATCCGGAGAGAAATTGGAAGGCAAGGGATTCGCAGAATACAACAAAAAGAATTGAGAGAGAGATTTAATGAAAATATCGGGTAAATTAAATTTATATGATATTTAGATCGAAATCAGAATTGGAAGAAGAAGAAGAGGGAGAGCGATTTTCAGACAAAAGCACACGAGCGGGAGAAGCGGGAATCTCATAGGGGGTAGATTTGTAATAATTGGAATATTTGAGTTTTCTCCTCTTCTTCTGAATTGCTCAAAATCAAAATTGTCAAGATAATTTGGGATCTATAGTGATTTATTGAATATGGGATCTAGAGTGATTTATGGTGATTTAATTTTTAGCTAGTTTTTAGATGATTTTGGATAAATTATAAATTATAGAAATTTATATGGTTTTAATTAAAGTATTTTAAAATCTAATATAAAATCATTAGATTTGAATTATCATATTTTTAACAAAGAAAACTTCATTAAATCAATCTAAAATCACAATAAATCTCTTCAAATCTATTTTTAAAATATCTTATTATATAAAGCAGGATGCACGCGATGTGGTTGCGACACATAAGATTTTTATAACTCATAGGATCACAACATGTGTTTTAATTAATTCTAAAAGTAATAATATCGTGACATGTGTCATGAAACAAGAAAAATAAAAATAATAATATATATATTAAATCAATCAAAAATCAGTAAAACAGGAAATAAACAATATACTTCCACTAAGAAAAGGAAAAAAAAACATATTCCTATTACGAAAAGGAAAAAAATAAAAATAAAAATGAAACAAATATTTTTTTTTTTAAATTGTTACATCCATTAAGAAAAGCAAAAAAGCATATTCCCTTTACGAAAAAGAAATTTCTTTATATATAATAAGTTATAGCCTTCATGATGTAATTATCTGCTTTTATCTTTTAATTAATCTTTTTATCTCATTATAAAAAATCATGTTTGTGAAAGTTAAAAATATCAATGAAGAATATTTAACTCTAGATCAGTTGGATTGAAATCGAATTTATTATCGCAACATATGTCTAAGATTTGATCAAGTGATGACATATGTCAACACAAAAAATTGTACATATGTAATAACAGAAATAGAAAAATTAACAAAATAATTGTAAGACAACTAACTAATAATGGAGAAAAAATTTTATAATGTTCCGGGGCAAAAATAAAATTGAAAAATAAACAATATAAATAGAAAACTGACAAAGATATTTTTTTAATAATGGACCGATATTCTAATTTTGAATGGTTTAATGTTCATTTTTTTGTTAAGCAAAACAATATTTAAAATGATATCATCAATTGGAATCTCTTAAATGGAATAATCAAAGTTTCACGAATTAATTAGTCGATCTGATTTTAATACATGTAAGTCTTGCTATATTGGATAAAAAATACAAACAAAACAATTTAATTCATTTTTCATATCATGAATTCAAAAAAAATGTCAATTATAATTAAAAATTAAAAGATTATCAATTTTATTTGTTTAGAGATTTATTATCGGTTTTTAATATTATTTTACTTACTTTAAAAAAATGATTTTATTTTATTTTTTCATAATTTATTTCAAAAATTTTAAAATAAACCCGCGTATACGCGGGGCCTAATCTAGTTTACAATAATACTGGATTTGAAAGTACATTTTAAAATCACAAATTCAAAATCACTAATTTTTTTTTTTTTAATAATTTAAGTTTGACTAAAAAAGGATTTGTCATTATCGTACAAACAGAACCGTGTCTACATATATTGATGCCATAGGCGGTTTAAAAAATGGTTTATACATATAAATACATATTTAAAAAAAAACATCATCATCCCAAATAGATAAAGAATCAGTGTAACAAAAAAAAGTTATAATACATATTAAATAAAACCTAATTTTAATGAAAAATATATTATGTGGTTCTAGTTTGTATATATTGAGAAATCAAAAACTGTAAATTAAGAGATGGCCATGTGTCCCACCACGTCCACTTTTGGATTGCGGTATGTATCAAGATCCCCTTCTATTGGTAGCTAACCTGATTGATCTCCGATCTAAGAAGTGGAGACTAGACAAGAGACTAGACAAGATGACAAACATCATGGATCTAGAGGATATCATACTAGCTCTCCGCCTTAACCAAGCAAAACAAACCGTATGGACGATTTCTGTTGGGCGTACACGAAATTCAGACTTTATACGGTTAAATCAGGCTACGACCTTGGAGCAAAAAAGCTTTTTCTCATCACAACAGTGCATTCAACCCAGCACAGACCTTCTGAAAAATAAAATAGGGGCTGAGAAAACTCCTCGTACGATAAAGCACTTTATTTGGCAAGCACTCAACGGGTGTGTATCATTCCAAAGCCGACTGATAAGCTTGCTACATGAAGAAGAGAACATTTCAGAGGCAAAAGGAGATACTCTATCTGGTTTAGAGTCTTTGCTATTAAAGAAGCATCCTTAATATAAATAGTAGAGTCTTTGCTATCCCAGCCCTGGAGACACAGGCTACATCAAAGGAGGAAGAAGCGTATATCTCCTAACTCATGGATGTTTAAGTACAAGAAGAGCCATCTGAAATTGCAGGTGCCCGCACACAATTTTGCAAACCGTGGAAGAGGACACAAACAACAACATAAGAGGATGAGAAAGATATCCCCAACGTCTTGGCGGTTTATACATAGATATGCAAAAGTGGGTATGAAGAGACGAGTGCACAGGTCATGGTGGTTTTGCAGTCTGAGAACATGTAGGCAGCTTTCATTAAACCCGCAACAGTTTATTTTTGGTGATGCGAAGTTCAAAGTGAAGCACAAATGGAGATATAAGCCACTGCACTTAGTCTCAACTCTGACTTTAGCTGTGGAGAGTGTTGTGTTCATCTCTTATTCCGCAATTGCTTTGAATTTCTCAAAGGTCTTGGGATTATTAATCCTGGAGAAGCGATCAAAGTCCTGGAGGTTCAGGTTTAAAAACAGGGTAACTCCAAGTGAATTGAGTTTGATTAAATGTTCTCCGAGAACGGAAATCCAGTTCAACCAGAGCGCAACCACAAGAGCTTTACAACCTGGTTCTGAATGTATCCCGTGTAAGCAAATTGCCCCCAGGTCCCGGATGTTTAAGTCCAAGAAGCGACATATGAAACAGAGGGTGCAAAAGATATCTCCACAGTCCTGGCGGTTTACTTCTGTTTCTGAAAAAGTGGGAATGCTGAGACAATCATACTTGTCAACGTTGTTTTGCCTACTGAGAATGTGGTGGGAGCAGTCACTCGACCTGCACCGGTTTATCTTTGGTGATGAGACTCTCAAAATGAAGCACAAATGGCGTGATAAGCCATGGCACATAGTCTCGGATCTGGCTTTAGACGTCGACAGCGTTGTGTTCGTCACTTGTTCTGCTCTTGCTTTGAATTTATCGAGGAAGGGATCATCTTTCACTGCGGTTTTTGCAGGGCTTTTCCTGGTCAGACTTGAGCATCTACATTCCTTATATGGACGTTTAGGCCGCTTCTTCATCCTGATTGTAGCAGTAAACGAGGGTATGATACTGTACTTCGGGACAGCAAGGCACTATGGACATCGAGAATGGCCACTGTTGTGGAAGTGTTGCAGGTTTTGGAACTTCAAATACAAGGCGCAAAGAATGGTCGATTGGCTTCTAACTACAGAGTTGTTGAGTTGTTGCAATTGGCAAAAGCCATTGGTGTTTGTGAGGGATGGGGAAATGTTTCTTCATCATTTACTGGATCCGTTGGGAGCATCTACTGGTTCTTTTAGAGTTAGTGTGCTTCACTTGGTGAGGGATTCAGTGGCTCAATGGAAATATATGCAGGCTAGAAGGAGCTCTTGTGTTGCTTTGACAGTTGAGACTTATTTTTTGGAGAAGACATCAATAGCCGATGTTGTCACCAGAGGCCGCACGATTCAGACCATTGATCAAACGTTGCAGAGGCAGTTAATGTTACACCACAGTTGGCTACTTCAGGAACACAAACAGAAGCAGCACAAGTGTTTAAAAACTTGGATGTTCAAGTATAATGTGCGAGCCGAAACCGCACAATAGTACTTTGATAGTGTTTTAGGGAGAG
>OVBJ01001687.1:0-25239 GCA_900406535.1 Noccaea bulbosa | reverse complement strand
TGGGAATCCAAAACAATTGGATTTGCATCTTGGTTCATCTTGGTTGGGTCGAAATGATTTGATGAGTGGCCGCATGTCTCCATCGGGTCCATTGAAGATCTGCCAGAATGTATCTTCAATATCTTCTTCGTATGAACTCCTTCTTGGGTGATTATTCTTCGTGGCTAACTCTGGATGAGTTGAGTATGATCTGCAAGTGTTGATTGAGCTTGGTCTTTCGATCTTAACCTCCACTTGAGCTGAACTCAACTCTCTTGCCTCCTTAGCTCTTCTCAGCTTCATGCTTTCCTCCTCAAGACTCCTCGTTCGGTGTTCTTGAGCTGATGTTGACTTGATGTCCTCATCACTTACATTCAGTCATATGTTATATGTACGTTTCCACTCATCAACTCAATGCTACAACTCTAAAAACCAAACAGGAGATCCACCCATCTCCTCGAGAAACCCACCCGCCTCTCGATATCCATATAGTGACCCACCCATCACAAATGGTAACCATACTATCCACTCATATCGAGGTAGAAACCATCGCATATAAGTCTATTGGAGATCCACTCGTCTCACCTAGAGATCCACCCATCCCTAGAACAACCGGAGGTCTACCCGTCTCCTCTAAAGATCCACCCGTCTCTAGAACTGTACCGAGTAATAATCTGAAATGCGTATAACACATCTGACTAGAATGTCTCATGACCCAAACTGGTCAACACACGATATTCCCCACACCGGAATATCCTTAACCTATGACCAACACGGTGAACACAACCTAACTCCATTAACCAGGGCGTTGGTATATGCATGTTATAACAATGATGCTATAGCCTCTAAACTGCCTGCACAACAATCAAACAAGAACATGCACAACCAATTCAGAGGTTGGCACCTTGCATAACATGTGCAACTACACCTTGGTGTCATTCAACAAACCCAAACGCCGAACCTCAGATTTATAAGGAAAAACCCATCTTATAAATCTCCAACAATGTATATCGTTACCACAACGAACATACTTATCCACAAAACACTAAACACCAAAACTAAGACTAGAGTCTCAAAGATGAAGAAGTTCGCTCGACTCTCACCATGGCACTCTCCTATTCCGCAGAACTTTGACCTTCCTCTCGAGGATCCTCACAAAACCGTCAAGACTGGCCTAGGTTCCTCTGAAATCTTAGCCACTAACTCCATGAGGAATAAAGACATTTCCTCAACGTCACCACATGACCAAACTCAACCAAAACTTGGATCACCTTAATTCAACCATCTGGAGATACACACGACTCTCCCACCTTAATTCCGACTCTCAACTCTGCCTAACGGCGTAACTTATCAAACACGGACCTCCTCCGTCGTTCCCTGATCAACAATAGCTCCCTACATGTTGTGCCCCCCATTGGATACACAAACCGACCATGAACCAAAACTGTCTCGTTAGCCGTGACCTATGCTCCAAGCCAGCTGCTCGTGTTCCATCAATCCAACTCTGATTATTCTGCTGAGCTACTCATATCCTACCGAGTGAATCCGCCTAATCCACTGTCTCGACTGCCTTAAATGCTCCTGAGTCAAACAACTCTGAGACTCGACATCGCCAACTAACTACGTTCTTACAGAACTACAAGTGCTTATAACCCTAAAACCCTGATACTCCGCAGGATATTTGATAGACCAAAAAATACCGCTCCAATCTCAAACACCACTCAACGGCCTCCCCAGGCCCAACTCTGCCCTCGCAGAAGAACGTAACAAACCTCTGTTTCTGCCTCATCATCTCAAGATAAGGCGGATGCCCCAACACCCGCAGCCCCATGCTGCCCAACAAAACCCGCAGCCTCCTGGTGCTCAACAAAACCGGCACTCACCCGTACCCCGGCCACTGGAGATGCACCCGGAGCCTGCACTAGAACCGCTGGAGGAAGACGTGCCAACAACTGCGTCAGTAATCTCCACAACCAGGTCACCATGATCCTAAGCTGGAGTCGTACCCCCACCCTGGGCCGCCCCAACTCTCATGCCACCACCGGCACCCAAACTGGACTCACCCACCACACTCACTCAATAAGCCACTGACACAGACGCCATCTAAGCGTCGCACTCGCTCCCAACTCAGCCGCTGCTCCAAGCCCACAACTCCGGCCTCCACGGCCCGCAACTTGGCAACCACTGCGAACTGCTCTGCCCCCACATGCAACTACTCTGCCACCATGGGCACCAACGCTACCATGACCTCTAATGCCGCACCCTCTAGTACCTGCATATATCTCACTGTTTCCCAAAGAACAGCAGACAAGCAAACTAGACTAAACACAAAACAAAACAACAAACACAACTCACCGCGGAATCACTGGAACGCCGAAGGGGATGATACTAAGACTAATAACTGACTAAACAATAATCAATCAACACATAGTCTCAGTACTAACAACCAAGCAGTCCGAAAACCGTATAAGCTCTGATATCAAAAAGAAACAACCAACACTTTTAAAAAAAAAAAATTAAACAATACTCAGCGGAAGTCTTTAAATAAATAACTCAATAAAATAATCAATTATCAATTCAAAAAAATAACTCAACTCAAGAATAACTAATAAACCTCAAAACTAGAATTATAAATAATCTAGCAACCTAACATCGGGTGCAATAAAAACATAAGCAATAAACCAACACATCCTACATCCCCCTCTTCAGCCTCGATCCCGCGATCACACTTTGTCTTTACCTGCATCACAATGGAATAGAGATGCGTAAGTATTATCACAAATACTTAGTGAGACGATCATCCTCTCTACAGACCATTTACACAATTTATAGACTATTTTAAATCTTTTAAATAATTTTCACAATTATTAAATACTTTCTCATACTCATTAGATAATTCTCATAAATAAATAATTTCACAGCACCCAAATAATTATCGCAATTGTTTTATACCACTTAAAATAATTTTTCACAATTATTTTAAGCTACTTAAACAATTACCACAACTATTAAATAATTTTCCACAAAGTAATCCATCAATTAATTATTTATACCACCATTAAAGAATTATAAACACTTAAGATAATTATCACAATTACTGAATATTTTTCTCACACTTAGATCACCTCCAAATAATTATTAAATAATTCTCAAAATTAAATAATAATATCAATTAATTATTAATCCGAAAATAATTAATTAAATTATTTTAAATAATCAATTAAATCAAATAAATCATTTAAGCCAATTTAATTCGATTTAAACCAACCAAACCAATTAATTCCAATTTAATTTGATTGAACCGGTTAACCAATCTGAACCAGTCGATCGATACCCGATTCCCAGATCGAAACCGAGTTCGACGAAACCGACATCAGAAACACACAAACATCAATTCATCACCACATAACACGATTAAGCTCACAAATATCACATAAACAACACGAAAAACATCAAGAACACATCAAACAACAATCCAAAATTTTCCATCTATCAATTACGGGCCTACAGTCATGCATCGCCTTGATTTGGATTGAAAAAGATGAAAAAAATATGAATAGTGATTTCGGCGATGAACAGTAATGCAGTGATAAACAGTTCGTGATAAACAGTAATTGTGATGAATATTGCGCGATGAACAGTGCGCGATCCTCAAAACTCCATAAATCTCTCAAGTCGTCTTTTTCTCTTCTGAAACTATTTCAGCTCGAAAACTGTGCCCAAAATAGGGCTGCACCTCTTTTATATCGAGGCATAGGGTTTCTACCCCTAAAACGGCTCAAACCAGCCACTTAAATCGAACTGACTCGAATTTCATATAACCGACACCACACAAAAACTTTACTTTTTCTGTTCACGGATATTACAAAGAATAAGATGGACAAGAAAAATGATAAAAAAATCACAAGAAGAAGTCATAGGAAACGAAAATGATAAAATAGAAGAAAAATGAGAAGATGAGAAAAAAATAGATTAACAAAAGCTAAAAAGTCTAAGAAAAAGAAGACCAAACTGCGGAATAAACTGTTGCAAAAGATAAAAAGACGAGGAACAAGACCCAAAATAGAAATAAAAAAGAAGATGAAAAAAATGGAGAAAAAACAGAAAAAGAGAAAGAAAAAGTGAAAGAAGAGAAGAAAGAAAAGATGAGGAAGACGATGAAAACAATGAAGATGAGGGCAGTAAAGATGGAGGTGAAGAAGAAGACAAAGAAAAACTGAAAGAAAGAATAATAGACGATGAAGAAAAAAGTGGAAAATCGAAAGAGAAGAAGAATAATACAAAGCAGATGAAGAATAAATTAGAAAATCCAAAGAAGAAGATGGATAAAAATCATGATAAAAATAAGATTTAGACGGATAAAACAAAAAAATGAAGAAGAAAATATAAAGTTGGAGTAGAAAAATAAAAAAATTCTTATATAATTATGGATATAATTATGTATATAAATAATTTAAATTTAAATTTTATTGAAAAAATAATGAGTCCATTTATATCTTTTAATACTCATTTTATAATCAATCGATAAAATAAAAAAATGAAGTGAAACCAAATATGTGGAAGAAATAAATAAGGAGAATACAAGGAAAAAAACAAATAAGATGAAGCAAAAAGAACACCATATGATGAAGAAGACAAAAGTCGAAGGACCTAAAAATTAAAAAGAATAATATGAGAAAAATAATATAAAGAGAGAGAGAGGAAAGAAGAAAAAAAAAGAAGAAAAACTGGTTAAAAGAAAAAAAGGAACAAGAATAACTGAGAGGAGATGAAAATGATTAAAAAGTAGAAAAATGAGAATACATGGAAAGACACAAAAAAAACTAAAGAAGAGAAAGAATAATAAAAAAAAGACCGATTAAAAATAAGTTGGAAAAGACGAGGACAAGAAGAATATAAACAACAATTAAAAAAAGATGGATAAGAAATTGAAAGATAAAATAGACAAAATGCAAGAAGTGAAGATGAATATGAGAAGAATAAATAAAACAAAAAACAAAATTCATATAAAATAAATATAATAAAAAAGGAGCGGATGAAAAAGTAAAAATATTGTAAATGATGAAGACAAGAAAGAAGAAAAAGAAGAATGAGAAAACGAATGAGTAAAAATATTGAAAGATAAAGAGACTGAACATGATAAAGAAGCAGTCAGAAAAGATGAATAAAAAACTTAATCAAATTATGAAGACGGGTGACAAAGGAAACGAAGAAGAAGAAAAAGAAAAATAAAAAAACGAAGAACTTGAAGTAATAGAAAAACGAATGATGAAGAAAATTAAAGTCAAAAATAGATACTTGGATATAAAAACAAGAATAAGTAAGAGGATATGAAGATAATAATTTAAAAAATAAGAATTTATAGTCAAAAAAATTTAAGTTTAATATTGTAATATTATTTATATACAATCAATATTATTTATGAAGTATCAATGTTGATCCAAATCATTGACCAATTAAATTCACATAAATTATACAATTTTAAGTTTTAATGATCAAAATGACATAAATAATTTTGTGAAAAAAAAATTATTCACTCTAAATAAATTAAACGTAAAATAGGTAAATTAAAAGACAAAAGCGATAAAACAAAGCATAAAAGAAATATTAAAATTGAAAGATCATAGAGAAGAAGAAGACGACGAAGACAAAGACAAATAAAAATCGAAAGTAAGAAAAGAAGACAGATAAAACAAAGACAGTAAAAAAAAAGTTAAGATAAAACAAAGACGATAAGAAAAAAGGGGAGAATTAGGAAAAAAAATAAGAAAATAGAATCACAGGATATGAAGATGTTCAATTAAGAAATTGAGAAGAAGAAAATGTTTTAAAAAGATGAAAACGAATAAAAATGGATATAGTTTTTGAAAGAAAATAAAAAGATGAGTATGTAATAGACGACGAATAAAAAGACGAATATAATCGTTGAAATTTATTATGTTTTTCATAGATAATAAAATTGAAATACTCATCATAGTTTTGTGCAATACGTTGAAAAGATAAGCATATAGAAAGCTTTGAAATAAAAAATATATATAAAATTTAGTCAATGTGGTATATAAAGTAGTCTTAAAACATTTGATTTTGGTTTGAATATTTATTTTATTTTTTAACAAAATCAGATAATTTTTTTTTATTCATAATGTATTCAATTATAAAACTACAAAATTATAAATATTGTAGTTTTTAGATTATAAATTTTACTTTTAAAAATAACTCATATCTGCGCAAGGCGCGGACCAACCACCTAGTAAATTATTATATACAAAGCCGCATTTTGTATAAATTTGTGTATATTATCCACAAAGTAAATTTCTATTTTTGTAGAAGACATTAATAAAATTAAAATATATTCTTTTATAATTTGCTCTGGAGTCAGATATGGCATCTCTAGAAAAGGTTCGACATTTCATGCTTTTACATCTCATCCTCCCTTTTGCTTTTAGAAAAAAAGAAAAGGTTATGAAAGGATTTGTTTCACTATTTATGGCGAGTTTCCTCACCCTTTTTGGCCAAGACAAACCTGAGGCATCGTTTCCATGCAAGTCACGATTTGTATCCTCCGTATCTCTCACTTCCTCTAGAGAAAAGGACAGGTGTCAGACAGTGAGAGGAGGGTCGGAGGGTTCCACGAACGCCCTTAAATCCTTGGATTTTGTACGTATTGTGATGTGAGTGTGACGCAAACGCGTTCTCTTCTCTCTCCCTCTTTTGATCTGCACATTCCTTTCCTTTTTACTATTTTGCCCTCTCACCTCCGTACAGTGTACAAACTCGTGTTTGCTTCCTTACTCTTGTCTTTACACACAAGCGCTAGCCAGAAGAATAGTAACTAACTCGTGTTATTAACTTCTTACATAGAACAAAATATTTAAAACATGACAGAGCTAGCTGAAAAATCTGCCGGTTGAATATTCGTACGCGACAGAAACCATGTAGGTCATGTCTCATGCGCTTTCTTAGACTAATATTACAAGGATTTGAAAAATCTCACACTCACATTTTCTGTCTTTTATGGCACTTGCAATTGAATTAAATAGATGCACATTCTCTTTTCTCCTCCGTTTTCCCTTATACGATGATTACAGGCCTGGATGATTATCACCGTTCGTTGATGTAATACAACTTTAATTTGCTTATCTATACGATAATATCCAAACATATTCTCTCTGATCCACTCATCTACATACTGACAAATATGCATTAGCGATTTTTTACATAAACTATAAATTAGATTCTAAGTTTAAGTAGTTCAATCGTTGTACTACTAAAGATGGCTATTACTTCAAACAATTTTTGTTGTTCTTGAAAATCTCAAGTTCTGGTTTCCCACCCGAAAAGACTAATGGCTCCAACCGGTGACCATCAAATATATTGAGATATAAAGTCCCACATCGGAAATATAGATGGGACTTAAGTGATATATAAGGGACTGAGGCCTCTCCACCTATTGCCAATTGGTTTTAGGTTGGATGCCAAGGAAACTTATCATGGTATCAGAGCCTGACCCGGCCCAAAAAGGGCCCGACCCGGCCCAAAAAGGGCCCGACCTCTCGACCCTAGGATTGATGGTCTGCGAGATTAATGGCTAGACGGACCATTATCTCGAGGGGGGTATTGAGATATAAAGTCCCACATCGGAAATATAGATGGGACTTAAGTGATATATAAGGGATTGAGGTCTCTCTACCTATTGCCAATTGGTTTTAGGTTGGAAGCTAAGAAACTTAACAAAATAAAAGGAATGAGAAATATTTTAACATTAGAATCCCCTAATCAATATGGAATGAGAAAGAATAAGATGGAATAACCATTACTTATAATTGGTATAATTTTAGGGAACGAGGAGGAATTTTTTTATTTTCCATCATTCCTTAGTTACCAGTTAAAGCCTAAGCCCGAATTTTTTGATAGAAATGAAAGTATATTCATGTCTTATCCTTAGTCAATCATTTTTAGTCTATAAAACTTGAGAAATAAATATAGAAAAATGACCATTTAGTCTTCAACACAAAGTTCAACGGGTTGATTTTAAATCTTTTTTTTTGACGTCTTACTAAGTACAAATGAAAATCAGCATACAAACAAAATTCAAAGTATGACTTTCGTTACCTTATATCATATTCTTATATACTGTTATGGCTAATAAATGAATCTATTTTCTAAAACTTCACATTCGCTTTAGTATATGCTATCCCCAAGTTTGATATAATCCCATTTTCACTAATTATAAAAGTAGCGTGGTTGTTCAAAGCTATATTTTTTTTTTATCTCAAAAGGACATCACTTGTTCTGTAATGTAAATTGTGAAATTCTTATTCATAAAGTATTTTAAACAAAAGAAACAGTGGTAGTGCTACTGCCGTCCAAAAGTCAATAATCAGAGTGGCATTAACGAAAATAAGTGGAATAAAAGGGGGCAAAAAATGGTTGCCAGAGAGTCATGAGAATTTACACTTTTATAATATCCTTCTTCCTCATCAAAAGCTGATTCTTGAGTAAGCAAGGAAACCTTCTTCTTCTCTTTGTCCCCTTCCAACAATCTCCCAATCCTCAAATTCCCTTGAGCTTCTCTCCTTAAGGTTAGCTTCCCTGATGATCTATCATCTATGCACTCCCTTTCTCTTTTATGTATTTGTCAAAACTATTCAATTCCATCTGCTTTCTGGAATTAACAATTGCTTCCTTGTTTGTTTTTCCATAAATGAATGAAACTGTGTTCTTATCTAATTTACCTCAGTTTCAAGCTTTTGATTACTATAAACCCCAGCCTTTCAACTGTTGGTCTTGAATGGGTTTTGGCTCTCGTTTGGTTTTTGTCCCCCGGTAACCAAAATCGCTTTGTATACGCCATGTGTTGATTCAAAATTACCAAACTTTTGTACCAACAAATGCATAAAAATAAAACCATGACTGGGGGAAGTCTGAATTTGAACCCCAACAGTTTAACCTGATTCACGATTCCAATTTGTGAAACCTCTGGTTTAGGGTTTGACTCCAGCTCTGAATTTGATTATTTCTTTGGTAGGAGCAAGTACCAAAAACCGTTCTTTGATTCCTGAAAGATGTTAGATCTATTTTCTGATGATCCCAAAATTGATTAATTTGACTTGTGAGCAGACGACTTTCATAAGTTTGAATTTGTTTGGGACGCCTTTTTGGAACTAGACCTAGCACAAAATCACACACTTGTCTGTAATTTCTTGCTTTGCTTTGTTCTGTTGTAACTCACTTGTTCTTCTCTTCCTTTCCTTAAGAGACAGGGTTGGCTTAAAACAAAAGAGAGGAAATTTAGATAAGGAAGATCGATCAGTGGTGGGCGGTGAGAGTATTTTGCAATGCAAACGTCTCAGAAACATCACAGTGCAGCTGGACTGCACATGCTGTATCCTCAAGCCTACTGTTCATCTCAGTTCCAAGTGATAGACAAGAACAACAATGGCTTCTCTGATATTCCATCCAAAGAAAGCTTCTTCACTCTCGAATCCTCCACTGCCTCGGCTGGTGGTAGTCTTCCTTCGTATAGTGACTCCCCTACTGTAAGCATCACATCTGGCCGGAGTCCGTTTTCTCCTCAGGGTTCTCACTCCTGCATCTCCGATCTCCATCCTTCCCCTGACAATCCCTTGTCTTCTTCTTCTTCTTATCATCTTGCCTATGAATATGGTGAAGCCGGTGTCAAGAGTAAAATTCAAGAACTCGAGGTCTCGCTGCTGAGCTGTGATCCCAAAGTTGAACAAGACTCAGGTCTCAGCCCCAAGTCGTGGAACTGGGACGAGCTCTTGGCACTGACTCCACAGCTGGACTTGAAAGAAGTGCTGGTGGAAGGCGCTCGGGCGGTCGCCGACGGGGATTTCGCTACAGCGTTTGGATTCATCGATGTCTTGGAGCAGATGGTTTCGGTTTCAGGAAGTCCGATCCAACGGCTAGGTGCTTACATGGCGGAAGGGCTTAGAGCGAGGCTTGAAGGGTCTGGGGGCAATATATACAGAGCCTTGAAATGCAATGAGCCAACGGGAAGGGAGCTCATGTCTTACATGGGCGTCCTCTACGAGATCTGCCCTTACTGGAAATTCGCGTACACAGCTGCGAATGCTGCCATCTTGGAAGCAGTTGCTGGGGAAAGCAGAGTCCACATCATCGATTTCCAGATCGCACAGGGGTCACAGTACATGTTTCTCATCCAGGAGCTTGCGAAACGTCCTGGTGGGCCTCCGTTGCTGCGTGTGACTGGTGTGGATGATTCGCAGTCAAGGTATGCTCGTGGGGGAGGGCTCAGCTTGATAGGTGAGAAGCTCCTGAAGATGGCGCAGTCGTGTGGTGTGCCCTTTGAGTTTCACGATGCTGTCATGTCCGGGTGCAAGGTGCAGCGTGAGCATTTAGGAGTGGAGCCTGGCTTTGCTGTTGTTGTGAACTTCCCGTACGTGTTGCACCACATGCCTGACGAGAGCGTGAGCGTTGAGAATCACAGGGACAGGCTGCTGCACCTGATCAAGAGCCTCTCGCCGAGACTCGTGACGCTGGTGGAGCAAGAGTCAAACACAAACACCTCGCCGTTTCTGTCACGGTTTGTGGAGACGCTTGACTACTACACGGCCATGTTTGAGTCGATAGATGCAGCGCGGCCGCGGGACGATAAGCAGAGGATCAGCGCGGAGCAGCAGTGTGTGGCGAGAGACATAGTGAACATGATAGCGTGTGAGGAGTCGGAGAGGGTGGAGAGGCACGAGCTGCTGGGGAAGTGGAGGGTGAGAATGATGATGGCCGGGTTCATGAGCTGGCCGGTGAGCACATCCGCGGCGTTCGCAGCGAGTGAGATGTTGGAAGGTTATGACAAAAACTACAAACTTGGAGGGAGTGAAGGAGCGCTCTATCTCTTCTGGAAGAGGAGACCTATGGCTACGTGTTCAGCTTGGAAGCCAAACCCAAACCAGATTGTGTAGGTGACTGAGTGGATGAAGAAGAAGAAAGAAGAGCACAACAAACACACATCTGTCACTGTAAATTTTTGATGATGTGAAATGGTGTTTTTAAGTTGTAACACACAAAACTAAGTCAACTAGTTATATTTGTATACAAACAAAACCTGGTGGTGGTTGTTTTTTTTCTAGTGTAAATTTGTTGTTGTTGTTGTGAGGTGGTTGCTACTGATGAAAATATACATCCAACCAAAGCATAAATTAGGTCACTAGTCTATAATCTGTGTACTACCGGTATGAGTCAACTGGCGGCTGAAACAAAAGGCTGTGAGGTCAAAATGTTAAGACCAAATCTACAGGTCAGATTGGTTTCTGTCTGATAAGCCTTAATGGAGTTTACCAACCCACAAAACCAAGGATTCAACAAAATACAGCTCATCACCTCATTTTATTCTTTACTTTGTTAGGTTCAAGCTTCCTTTATTGCCTTTAATACTTATATAACACACACACACACATATATATAATCTTAAAAAAAAAAAAATCATATGTAACATATATATTTCTTCCTAAGTGTTCTTTGTCTAATTCTCTATCATTGTTTCATCTAATAACCAAACCTTATGACTTGGAAGCAAAGAAGGGAAGAGGAGTCCCATTTATTTGAAAATCCATTTTTAATTCAAAGGGAGATATTGAGTGACTTCCACTAATACAAAGAAAGCTTGGTTTGTGCAATATTTTGCGGTTAAGCTATTTATTGCTGAGGCAACACCTTTTCACCATTTTGCTTTCCTTTTTTCAAGTTTCAACCTTGTTTACTCTTTGTTATCAATCAACATTACAAAACTCACTTGGATAATCCTCTATATTTAAAAAGTTGACATATCGTTTTATAAGATTAAGCTAGTTTTTTTCTTTCAAGATTATCATAATTGTTATCTGTTGTTACCTACATTCATATTCTAATCAAAAACTTAATAAAGACAAAAGGATACAAGGGAATAAGATTATTTAGTTTATAAAAAAACAGAAAGAACGAAAGGGGTTTCACCAAACGAAATACCTCAATCATTTAAATCATCTTTATCCTTATGATTAGAGTCTTTATATCTGTCATATGCCTGCCTCTCCTTCCAACTCCTTTTGGATTATTCTCTTCTTCTCTCGCTTATACACATTGTTTTGTTTATTCTAGTTTCCATTTTAGGTAGAAAGCGTGTCCCCGTTTATTTTTATTTTTAACCTTTAAATAACATTCGTTAGTACTTAGTATTAATGTTGGAACATGATCAAAAATATGGAAGATGAATGGGGTAACTATGATGATTAACCAAATCTTAAGGACAGTAATTGTCTAATTGATAATCATTCATCTACTTGAGGGATATAGATAAATAATTTAAAATAGAGAAAGTCAACAACTTGAAAGCATTTTAGAATTGAAAATTAAGGAGGAAGATAAGGGAGGATGAATCATGAAAATGGGTAGTGAAAGAGAAAGAAGAAGAGGGAAGGGTTGGTTACTGTCAATGGCTTCAAATGGAGACGGTTGCTTGAGAATGAGGGAAAAAAAAAAGTAACTAACTAAGTTTAAAAAACCTCTCTCCTTAAAACGACAATTCCTTAAAGGAATGGCTTCTCTCTCTCTCTAAAAGTGAGTGTGTATATATATATTAAACGCCTCCATTTCTCATCTGTATCATTTCATTTAACTGCTTAGACCAAAACAAAGAAGGAGAAGCCGTTGAGGGTAAAAAATGACCGCAGGAGAAAACCCTTTTGCATCTTACACCTCTTCTCTGCAAAACCAGCTTAAAGGTTCTTCTTTTCTTCTCTGTTTTTTTTCTTGTTCATCAATCCTTGTGAGGAATTTCCTGATTGGTGTTGAGGGGTTTCCTGCTTTCTTTTGTTTTCTGTCTGCAGAAAAGGACAAGGAGCTTTTGGCTGCCAAAGCTGAAATCGAGGCTTTGAGAACAAATGAAGAGCTCAAAAACAGAGCATTCGGGGAGGTATGTTATGATCATAGTATCATACCCATTTGTGTAATCACCTCTGTTCCACTCCGTCTTGCTTACAATTTTTCTTGATTAATTCCATATTTGAAATTACTTCTTCTAGCTCTGCTGATGCTACTTGGATATTTTTCAGCTTAGAGAAAACGTGACAAAGTTGGAGGAGAGACTTGGAGCCACTGAGAGTCTTGTTGAGCAAAAGGTGCGTTTGTTTGTTTTTGGCTCAAAGACTTATCTTCTTTGTGAAAAACTCTTGTCAAAACATTAGATATGATTCAAAAGGATTAGAATAAGTTTAATATTATGAAATGATTGTGGAGGAGCAGGAGGTGGAAGTGAAGAAGCTGGAAGAAGAGAAAGAAGATGCATTGGCGGCACAAGACGCTGCAGAAGAAGCTCTGAGGAGGGTTTACACTCACCAACAGGACGATGACTCTCTACCCCTTGAATCCATCATAGCTCCTCTTGAAGCTCAGATTAAGTTTCACAAGCATGAGGTCTTTTGACTACATCCAACTATACTTCAAACATGTTCCCTTGTTTCTTCTTCTTCTTGTGTTTACAAGATGCTGTGTGTTACAGATTTCTGCGCTCCAAGAGGACAACAAAGCCTTGGAACGTCTGACAAAATCAAAAGAATCAGCTCTTCTTGAAGCAGAGAGAATCTTGACAAGTGCACTTGAGCGTGCTTTGATCGTTGAGGAGGTCCAGAACCACAACTTTGAACTTCGAAGACAGATTGAGATCTGCCAGGAAGAGAACAAGTTTCTTGAGAAGATCAACCGCCAGAAAGTGTTGGAGATAGAGAAGCTCTCTCAAACCATTGGGGAATTGGAGGAAGCAATATTATCAGGAGGAACAGCCGCAAATGCAGCCCGAGACTATCGCCGTCAAATCTCCCAGCTCAATGCAAGTGTATTCTTGTTTATATTTCTTTATATATTTACATTCTCACATACTCACCATGATTTTGTCAACGTAAACAGGAAGAGAAGAGAACCTTGGAGAGAGAGCTGGCCAGAGTCAAAGTGTCAGCAAGTAGAGTGGCTCTTGCTGTTGCTAACGAGTGGAAAGATGAGAACGATAGAGTAATGCCTGTAAAGAAATGGCTTGAGGAGAGAAGGCTTCTCCATGTACTGTTTCGATCTCACTTACATAACCACTAAACAAAAAGTGACTGGCTTATAGTATTGAATTTTGTGTCTGAAATGCAGGGAGAAATGCAGAAGTTGAAAGATAAACTTGCTGTTTCAGAGAGAACCGCTAAGGCTGAAACCCAGCTAAAGGTGAATGATTCATCTTATATTGTTGTTTAATCTTTTGTTGCAAGAAAAAGTGTAAGCTTCTAATGCCTCTTAAGTAAACAATACAGGAGCGGATGAAGCTGAGGTTAAAAACAATAGAAGATGGCTTGAAGGGACCAAACACGTTTTCTGTCTCTACAACAATTACAAAGACTGAAAAATCTGGCAAGATCTTGGGATTCTTGACGAGTGCTGGTGGATCAAAGAAAAGGTCTACTTCTCAGCCGCGAGGCTCAGTTACAGGCAGAATCCATGCTCTCAACAGAGTTGCAGAAAGTGATGAAAAAGAGAACTCAAAGGTTACAGCAAACGGATTAGTTGATCAGCATGAAGAAGATGACAAAAGGAAAGCTGAGGAAGATGGTAATGTAGATTCTGAAGATATGGTTTCAGGGTTTTTGTATGACAGGCTTCAGAAGGAAGTGATCGCACTAAGGAAGATTTGTGAGAGTAAAGAGGGCACTATCAATGCCAAAAATGAAGAAATCAAGGTATCTTCATCTTCATCTTCTTGTTCTTGTTTTTGTTTCAGCTCTTCAAGTATGTGAAAACCTTACTTAAGATGACTATGTACTCAGATGTTGTTGAAGAAAGTGGATGCTCTTACGAAAGCCATAGAAGTGGAGACAAAGAAGGCAAAGAGGGAAGCTGCAGCGAGAGAAAAGGAAAACGCAATGGCAGTGTTGAAGGAAGAGTCCAAACAATGTAGAAAGCCAAAGTTACCGAGAAGGTTTGGTCATCGTTTTCATTCATTGTTATATTTTTCTCTGTCTTCTGAGAAATATAAACAGTCATAGTTGATATTTCTATGTCTATGCTATGTTGTTCAGCCGCGTACCCAACTCACGTTGAAGATCTAGTCCAATAGAGGAAGAAGAAGAAGAAGAAGAAGCTTTGGGAATGAAGATATTGAAGAATATGGTCTTAGTTTAGGTTGTACAGTACATTATTGAGTGTTGGATGGATTATAAACAAAGTCATGAAACTAAAAAGCTTTATTAACAAATTAATATGTGTGTGTCTGTGTTATGTCTTTTGGATTGCAAACCATGTTTTCATATGATGAAACAAAAACCCTCTCTCTTCTCCTATTGAGTGTTGAGTAATTAGCAATTAGCAAGAAGATCTGAGCATGAAGCAAACATTAACTGTATTTATCTTTTTACATTTAAAAAGAAGAGCATGAATAAACATTATATACAAAGACTGTCTCTCTTTCTCTCAAGAAGTGAGAAGGAACCATATAGGGGGAAAAAGAAAAGGCATGGAAATGATTGATCTTCCTAGCAAGATCAATATAGAAACTCTATTTACATGGTGCTCTGTGTAAGGTGATGTTGCCGGCTGTGTAGACGCGGGAGCCGTTGGAAGATGAGACGAGTTTGATACCTCTGTGAATCTTGGGAGAGCATTGATGATACGGTTTAGGAACAGAGAGTGGTCTGATGGAACAAGCCTTGTCTAGATCAGGAATTGCATGGAGATGAGAAGGAAGATCGATGTCGAATTGCCCCAACTCATTTGTCACAGCTTTGATCCATTTGGATCTCCTCCTCCTAAATCCAGTGTGGCACTTGATGCCAACGGTAACACCTACATGATCATGAATCATGATGACGTGTTACTTAAGGAGTATGAAAGAGTAAATGAGCTAATCCAGTTTTAATACGTACCAGGAATAGGATGGTCGGAGGAAGAGAGAAGAGAGGCGGTGAGAAGGACGGAGGAGAGTTTGAGTTCGCCGTAGCCAGCCATCTCCACCATATCCTTTCTGCTCCATCTCAGTCTGTCCCCAATTGCTTCCCCAAACGCCATTAATAATACCAACGTCAAGCCACGGAACAAGAATCTCATCTCCATTTTTCTTTCTTTCTTTCAAATCTATCTATGTAAACAACTACTACTAATAGGCTAAGAAATGCAAGAAGCGAGCATGTGTATATATATACACACAAAAAGATCAATGGATTGGTTGTATAAGATTTTTGAGGATATGAGACCCTTAATTTGCCTTTTTATATATAAGAGCAAAAGCTCTTTCTTAGTTTGACTTTTTAATCTTATCTGGTCAATTTGGCTGACTACATATATATCTCTCTTTTTAATAATCCAAGCACATAAACGGCAATTCGAAGCAATTACTTGCTTGCCTAATCTTTGTTTGTCTTTTTTTACCCTTTTTTATTTAAGAAGTTTGATCATTGTTTGGTCAAATATCAGTATGGTTATGCGACGTTTCTCCTTTTGATTTGTCTTTTATTTTATAAAGAAATATGATGTTTCAAAGTCTAACCTAAATTTGGAGGGATGGATAGGTCAGAATTCACAAATAATCAAGCCTGCCCCAACTGTTTTTTTGTTTCATTTCTTCTAGACACATTTGTAGCTTTTGAACGAAGACAAATTGGTTTCTTCTTTTGTGGGAGGGGTTTTGTGTGGGTTGGTTATCAGTTATCTCTCCAATTAAAATACCCCAAAATGTTTGTTGTAATAATGTGTATATGATTACAAATCAATATATAATTTAATATATTTTTTTTTGTATTTGCACCATTTTATCTTTTGGATAATAACCCTTTTTATAAACAAAATTTAAAAAAGTTTCTTTCAGTTTCCAAATATATATATTAGACTTTTATTATTTATTGTCAATAGATAATTAGTTTTTTTTCATTTTAATAATAAATTTATTACAAATAAATATAAATTTCATATAGATAAATTTGAGGTTATTTTGTTGATATGTCAATGCAATAATAAAGTTTATATTAGTTCTGCCACTTTAGCTACAAATAATTTATCACAAAAAACCATATCAGTACAAACAAAAAAAATTTATAATAGGTGTCAATCAAATCAAATAAGTTTGATTTCTTAAACAGTTTGTAAAGGGGCTTCAACCAAAAAAAAAGTTTTCCAAAGCTTTGTTATAAAAATAATACACACGTGGATTAAGTAAGCAAGGGGTTTAGTTGAACCCTAAAATAGTAACATGTAATCCATTTCTCAACCAATCCATTTCGTTGAAATGGTCGAAACACTACAAGAAAAACAGATGAATTCCGACTACCCAAAATCCGCCGAAAATCACTCGTCGGAAATTTGTATTAGTTGGAACTTGTCCGAAATTTCCGGCCAATATATTCGTCGGAAATTTCCGACCATTATATGCGTCGGAATAAGGTCGGAAATTGGCCGGATATTTTATAACCGAATTCCGACAACTAACCTTGGTCAGAAAAGACTTCTGACGGTATTTCCGACAGATGAAAATAATATAAAATATATTATATCAATTTAATTATATATTAATTAAAAAAAACAAAAAAATTTACCAAAAAATGTTTTTAAATGAAAATTAAATTAAACATAATATTGAGTTTAAAATATAAGTTTGGACAAACAAAAAAACATTAAAGAGCTACGCTTGAGTTTCATCATCATCTTCATCTTCATCTTCATCATCATCTTCATTATCCGATGAGAACAAGTCCGGGAACTTGTTGATAATACGTTTGTCAGCTTCTTGATTTTTATTGTCTTTCTTGGTTTTGTCTATCTCCAACTTGGAGATTTTCTCATTAGTCACATATTTGTCTTGTTCCAAGATTGTGATCTTCTCATTCGCTAACCGCAACATTTCTTCACATTCGGAGGTAGCCGAGTAAGTATCCAAAGAAGCATCTTTAGATTGTGACTTATTTTTAAATCTCTTTGTCGTTAATTATGTTCGTCCCCATATTTTTAGTCAAAAAAGAAAAATACTTGATCCACTTAGGGAAACGACTTTTGAAGATCACCGTAGTCGTAGGACTCTAGAAGAACGAATGTAGCTATGATAGTTTTGGTGCAGTTAATTGACCTTTTGAGTCATAAACATCACTAAACACAAATCACTACTATCATCCACATGTCTGCCTGCTTTGTGAGGGGACGGACAATCAATCTTCGGTGAAAAAAGAGCTCCTCAGTCCTCACTATACAATTTTACCAACTAAAATAGTTTTGCAAACAAACCCCATATTTTAGATATCTACTAGATTAGCCCTAGATGTTTTTTGTGTCGGGTTTGTTTAATTGATTAAACCTTTATTGTTCCTATTTGAATAGGGGGATCTGAAAGCAAGCGTCTTGTCGAGTTTTGTTTCTACAAAAACAAATGGCGTCGTCTTCTTCATCTCCGGCGGTGGATGGTGTGTCCGTGATGGAGGAGGAGCTAACTCTTGTAGTGAAGTGGAGTGGGAAGGAGTATACACTCCGAATCTGCGCCGATGACTCGGTTGCTGAGTTGAAGCGTCGCATCTGCTTTCTCACCAACGTCTTGCCCAAGCGCCAGAAGCTTCTTTACCCCAAAGTCGGAAACAAGCTCTCCGATGACTCTCTTCTGCTCTCTCAGATCCCTCTTAAGGCTTCTCTCAAGATGACAATGATCGGGTCCTTCTCTCAATCTCTCTCTCTCTCTCTCCCTTAACCCTAATCACCATTATGTGGTTTTGGGAACGAACTGCATTGAATTGTAGCATAAGAGAAGAAACGGGAGGATATTGATGGCTGTTTTGGTTTCTGATTTTCAGGACTACCGAAGATGACATAATCGTAGACCAAGTTACATCTCAGGAAATTGTTGACGACTTTGAACTGGGCAAGGACGAAGTGGTGGACATTGAAGACAAAGAAGTCAATAAGCAGAAGCTCAGGAGAAGAATTGATCAATACAAGGTGAGGAAGATAGTTTCAATTCACAGTTCACCCATACATACTCTTTCTCCTTTAGTCTAGATTCATGCTCTACTTGATCATTACACAGATGAGATCTGTTAACTTTTGGATTTGGGTAAATAGGTTCAATTTCAAATCCTTAGCTATGTGTGTTCTGATTCTGAATACGAATGAACATATTATTAGGTTGTACATGTCAGTGTCATCGATTAATGCACTGTGCCAACATTTTTTTTTTTCTTTTTTCAAAAGCTTCTTGTATGGTTTGCAGATTAAACTTGTCAATCCATGTCGCAAAGGCAAGAAACTTCTTGTTCTTGATATAGACTACACGCTCTTTGATCACCGCTCCACAGCCGAGAACCCGCTACAGCTTATGCGTCCTTGTATGCTTCTTGATTTTCTTGTATCTGTATTTTATCATTATCCCTTATCCACTGATGAGTCTCTGGGCTATCTAATTGCAGATCTTCATGAGTTTCTTACTGCTGCGTATGCAGAATATGATATCATTATATGGTCTGCCACTAGGTAATACTCCTTTTGGATAATCTTATTCTGAAAACATGTATCACTTTATCCGTTTTTGATTTCTGCAGCATGAAGTGGGTTGAGTTGAAGATGGGAGAGCTTGGTGTGCTGAACAATCCCAACTACAAGATCACAGCCCTTCTCGACCATCTAGCAATGATCACGGTTCAGTCAGACACTCGCGGGATCTTTGATTGCAAGCCACTAGGCTTAATTTGGGCACTATTGCCTGAGGTATATTATCCCATTAGTCACATTAGTTGTGTTATTATCTTTGTTGTCTTCTCATGGATATGGTTTTGCTGTTACATGCAGTTCTACAATGCCCAAAACACCATAATGTTCGATGATCTAAGGAGGAATTTCGTGATGAACCCTCAAAACGGTCTCAAAATCAGGCCGTTTAGGAAAGCTCATGTGAACCGAGACACGGATAACGAGCTTGTAATGCTGACTCAGTACCTTCTAGCAATAGCAGAGCTTGACGATTTGAGCTCTTTGGATCATAGCAGATGGGAGACGTTCACTGAAGATAACGTCAAAAGGCGCAGGCACACATAACTCTCTTATTAAACTTATTGCCGTTGTTTAGATATGTTGCTACTTCGTATGTTTTCGGGTTTAGAAATACACCGAAAGGGGCGATTTCTTCTAATGTATTATACACCTATCTGAATTAAGTAATGTCATNTTATTTTTTTTTTTTTTTTTTTTTGGTTGTATCTATCTTAAGAAAGTACTTCCTCCATGCATATTGTAGATGTTCTTATTTTAAGGATTCAAGGATTCGATGTCTAAAAATAGAAGAATGGATAGTGGAAAGGAGAAGGAAGACCTTAGAGTGACAAAAGACATGAGCGCAAAACATGGAGACCCTCTTGTTCATTATTTGGAAGACGGAGATCCAGAGGATCAACATCAAACTCTCTCCTCTCTTTCTGATTACGTAAAACAAGACAACATTTTTGTGTTGAGAGAGGATCGATGGCGAAGATCAGAGCGGATGCTCCGGTGATGCCTCCGGAGACTCCCCCTCGGAGCAGTGAGGTGGGAGAGATTGACACGCGTCCTCCCTTCCAATCCGTTAGAGACGCCGTTAGTTTATTCCGTCAAGTTAGCTTTTCAAAGCAACAACCACCGCGTCTCTCCTCCTCCTCCTCCTCTCAGGTATATTCATTCCTCTTCTGGCTCTTTCTCATTCTCATTGCGTTTCTCTAATCAGCTTTCTTTCTTCTTGAAGGACGCGACGGATGTGTCGGATAAGGAGACGCAGCTCCTGTTAGCAGAACAAGAAATGGACAGAGTCCAGCTTTGTCTTGATGGCTCTGTCAAAGCGAGAGCAAGAGCTCTCTCCGATCTCGACTCTGCGCAGCGAAAGGCTGCTGATTTGAGGGCTAAACTAGAAACCACAAAACATTCCAGGAAATGTGCCATGTTGACCAAAAACACCATGAATCAACGGTTAGAGCAACTTCAATCCGGAAACCAAGAAACAGAGAGCGCGAGAGAGAATTACATTTTAGTCACCGCAGAGCTATTCATGGCGAAGCAGTTGCTCGCGGAGATAAAACAACAATTCAACGTCTCCGTGGAAGAAAGGCTAGCTGAGCTTCAAAGGGCAGAGGAAGCGGAGTGCGCATCCATGGTTAACTCCCAAAAGATCAAAGACATGTCGCAGGAGATAGCTGAGATGCGTGATGCTTTTGAGAAATTGAAGTCCGATGCTGCCAGGAAAAAACAGCAAGAGGAGAAGATAAAAGAGGAGAGCATTGCCGCGCAAGAAACTTACGCGGCTATGAAACGAGAGGCTGAGGAGAGGCTAGAGGAATTGAGGCGAGAGTGTGACCCTGAACTGAGGAAATATATAGATGAGCTGGCTGATATATCCGCAGAAAACGAGCGTTTACAGGAAGAGATTAAACTTGCTCGTGAACTCAAAGAGGCCAAGCTTGCGATGCAAGAGATTTGTGACGAAGAAAGTTCATACAAAAGCTTGGTGGGCTCGCTGACGGTGGAATTGGATGGATTGCAGAGAGAGAACAGAGATTTGAAGGGAAAGGAAAAGGAGAGAGAGGAAGTTGAAGAAGGAGAATGGGGAGAAGCGAGACGTAAGGTTGATGAAATCATGCGTGAAGCAGAGGAAACAAGAAAAGAAGCAGAAGAGATGAGGATGAACGTAGATGAACTCAGGCGAGAAGCAGCAGCGACGCATATGGTGATGGGCGAAGCAGTGAAGCAGCTCGAGATAGTTAAAAGAGCGGTGGAAAAAGCGAAAACCGCAGAGAAGAGAGCGGTGGAAGACATGAAAGTCCTGACTGAGAAGAAAGAGAGTTTGACACATGATGAGCCTGATAAGAAGATTAGAATATCACTGAAAGAGTACGAGGATCTGAGAGGAAAGCATGAGGAGTCAGAGAGAATGGTCCAATACAAAGCGAAAACGGTTGCTGTTCAGCTGGAAGAGATCAGCGAGAGCAGAGTAGAAGGGGAGAAAATGTTGGAGGAAAAGATGAAAGAGATGGAAGAGGTGAAGATGGCGATTGATGGTGCATTGAGAAAAGCAGAGATTGCAGAGGAAGCACACTCCATCGTCGATGCTGAACTTAGAAAATGGAAACCACAAGAATTGTAGCTATTAGATTAGGAGGAAGATACTAGATTTGTCCATACTAATTTATCTGTTTATATATATATATTTGTTCAAAGATTGATGATGATTGAAATTACTCACATTTCTCATTTTCACAGTAATTACATGAACCGCATTAACATGGAACAGAGACTTCAATAACAAACAAAAAAAAAGGAGATTTTGCAAGAGCATCTATGTGTTTCTTGTTGGACATTTAAGTGAATAAGATTACAACAATGTTCCAAGGTGTTCTAACATATACGAAAGATGCCTTTGGTTCAATCAATAAGCGAACAGTCAACAAAACTGATGACATGATCAGAGAGATCTAGAAAGTTAGATCTGATTCACAAAGCAACAGAAGAAAATACACACAAAATCTCTATTTATTACTCTTTGATCTTAAGCCTAGACAAAGAGTGGACGTGATTGTCTTATATTCCCAGGGATTTCGTGTAACCCAAGGCTGTATAGGGTCCAAATACTCTTTATGAAAACTGTTTCGTACAAGATTCAATCATAATTCAAGATATCCACACATCTCACACATTTCTCTTTGACACACATTGTTGTCTGTTCCAGAACACCCTGTGCTCTGTTCCAACACCGAAAAACAGAGGGTGATTAACAAACATTTCTTATATATTTGGCCGTTTCTCATTTTTCAGACTCCACTCTGTTTTTGATTTTTTTAAGCCTATGACTCATATCAACCTCTGCTTTGATTTCACTTTTTCTTTCTTCTCTCTACTCTTCAAATATGCCTGTGAAGACGCTCAGTGTTCCGTCTACCTTTGTTTGCTGATCTATAATCTCCTTGCGCCTATCTTGGTGACTTGGAGTTATGGTGTATGATTGTACATAACTCTAATTCTTATCATAATTATCATTTATTAATATAATAGTTTCATCTAGAAAAAAACATCATCCCTTATATATTAAAAGATAATCATTTTTTAAAAATAACCTTTGTCCCATGTATTATTAACAATTTTGCCATGCTGATGTGTTATCACCAAAATCACTTTCAAGACAAATAAAAAAAAGACATCACTTACTAGGATATTTACATACAATGCCATTGCTACACTATTTTTTATTTGGTTACAAATATGAAAAATTTGCATGTATTTTCCACTAAACAACATACACAATATATTAAAAAAACACCAATAATTTTATTAAAAAATAATTAATAAATATTTTACTCCGCGCAAGGCGCGGGTTATCACCTAGTTTATATATTAAAAGAGAATACATTTTAAAATCAACATTGAGTTCATGTGTTAATAACAAGATTGACATGCAGTCATGCAGATATGTCATCACCAGAGACCATCTCATGATAGTTATAAAATAATTTTTTTATTTATTAGAGATACTAGTGTTGGACCCGCGTCTTGCACGGAGTGATATTTTACTCTAATGTCTTTTAACTTAAAGATGTTTATTAACATAATTCAAAATCTTATGCGACATATTAATTTGATAGTTTGGTTATTGTCTTCGTTTTACTGTGTATATTAAACATTTTAAATATTTTTTTTTAAAGTAAAAAACAAAATAAAATATTGACCGTAGTCATAGATTACATATGATAAAATTGAGTGAAATACATAAAAATCGAATGACTATCGTATAATAAGATACTTAAAATAACAAATCAAATGACTACATTTAAATTGTTATTGTTTTTAAAATTGATAAGATTGTATGTATTATTTTTAGTCAGTTAGTAGTCTAGTAGCATCCTCTCGGCCTTCCAGTATTCCGCGGGTAAGTGAGTTGTAGTTTGTTTGTTGTGTTTTGTGTTTGTGCTGACCTTGCTCTTTCTGTACTTGGTTTAAGTGCAGCGAGATGGACGCAGGTCAAGGACGTGGTCACGGTAGAGGCCGCGGTGTTGCAGCAGCTGGTCGCGGTGCGGCTGCAGCGGGTCGTGGTGCAGCTGGTCGTGGTGCGGCTGTTGCTGGTCGAGGTGTTGCTCGAGATGGAGCAGCGGGTCGTGGAGGTCGGGGTGCTGGACATGGTGTACCAGAGGCCTCGGCAGAGAGTCAGGCCCCGAGTGGAGCGACGGCGTCAGTTACCCAGTCAGTTTCGTTGGCCGGTGGGGCTAACTTTGGTGCCGGTGGTGGCGCGGACGTCGGTGGTGACGCAGGGGTTGGGGCGGCTCCCGGTGGTGGGGGTGCGGCTCTAGCCCAGGGTGACATGATAGTGGGACTACTGACGCAGCTTTTGGCTCGTCTTCCAGAGGTGGTACCACAGCAGGCTCCGGTTGCACCTCCAGCGGCCGGGGCACAGGCAGGTGCCGGGTTTGTTGAGCAGCAGGAAGCTGCGGGTTTTGTTGGGCAGCAGGGCGCTGCAGTTGTTGAGCATCTATCTTATCGTGAGATGATGAGGGAGATGCAGAGGATTGGCACGCCGACGTTTGAGGGCGGTGTCACTCCAGAGCAGGCTGACGAGTGGCGTCAGAGGTTGGAGCGGAACTTCGAGTCCGTTCAGTGTCCTGAGCAGTTTCAGGTAGAGATAGCAGTGCATTACCTCAGTGGGGATGCACATTTGTGGTGGAGGTCTACTAGGACCCGGAGCGCGGTTTGGACTTGGGTTGACTTCGTCGAGGAGTTCAACTTTAAGTTTTCCTGCTGGAAGCCCGAGATAGGCTTCAGTTGAGGTTTTTGGGATTGACTCAGGGTGAGAGGTCAGTCCGGGAGTACGATGCAGAGTTCTGCAGGTTAGTGGTGCACACCGGTAGTGAGTTGGCCGGTGAGCGGGCCTTGTTGTCGAGGTTCCTTCAGGGACTTTAGAGGAACATCAGGACCCAGTGCAGAGGTGGTATGTACCACACTAGAGCCAAGCTAGTGGAGTTGGCAGCTTCAGTAGAGGAGGATTTGCGTGAGCCGGTGAGCTCAGCAGTTGTGCCAGCTGCAGTTGATCCAGCTACCCAGCCTCTGGGCCAGCAGCAACATCAGCAGCAGCGCAGAGGTTACAGTTCTGGTTTTGGCAGGNAGAAGAGGGGAGCAGATGAGATGTCTGCTAGCCGTCAGAGTACTGGAGTGTGCTATAGTTGTGGAGGCTTGGATCACCAGTTGGCCACTTGCCCCAAGAGGGCAGCGCTCAGAGAGGCTGCAGTGTGCTTTCACTGC
>OVBJ01001686.1:0-25259 GCA_900406535.1 Noccaea bulbosa | reverse complement strand
TAATATATAGATGATGTGATAAATTATTGTTTTTACAATATTTAGTTCAACTAAAAAATAAGAGAAGAAAATATAGTATTTAAGAAAGATAATTAACATGATATATTTTTAAAACATGGAAAGAAATAATCTCTTCATAATTAAATGGTGAATTATGTATTAATATTGATATAACATATTCTCTAACCAAATTAATTTCAGTGGCATAAAATGTAATTAGTATAGTAATTTTTGTCTTAATTAAAATTTATCCTAAGAATAAACCTAATAATGACACATCAGCATGGCATTTTTGTTAATACCACATGACACAAAGATTTTTTTTATATTTGTCTTCTCTTTTAATATATAAGGGATTTGATATGCGGCAAATATTTTTTTGGCCGGTCTGATTCAATGGGGGTCTGCGTTCTGTTTTGATGGTAGATATTTTTTTTAGTTTATCTGGTTCAAATTTAAGTTTATGATAGATCAGCGTGTTTATTATACCTGTTGCCAAACGCTTTTTCACACTATTCCAATACCAGATTTTGTAAATAAATCGTTTTTTCTGGCTTCTCGAAAAACTGACTTCTCAAATAATAAAATACTAATAGAAGATCAGCGTATCTGCGCAGTGGTGCGTTGTGTTTTCATCAAAAATACTAAAAAATATTAACAAATAATAGATTTTAATAAATAATAGTGAAATAAACATATTTAACACATAAAAAAATTATTCAATCTGTATAATTTATTTAACTCATAAAATAAAACTATTCAACCCGTAAAAATATATTAATATAGCCGCAAAAAAAATTTAACCCGTAGGAAAGAATTATGCAATCCATAAAAAAATATCCAACATGTGTAAAAAAAATAATTAAATGAAATAAACATATTCACCCATAAAAAAAATTATTTTTTCTGTAGAACTTAATCAACCTGTAAAATAAAATTATTCAAGCCATAAAAAATTATTATTGAATCCACAAAAGAAAATTATTTAACCCGTAGAAAAATTATTCAATCCGTAAAATATTATCCAACATGTGTCAAAAAATTATTCAGTGAAACAAATATATTTAACCCACAAAAATAAATTATTCAATTCGTATAACTTATTCAACCCGTAAAATAAAATTATACAATCCGTAAAAGGATATTATTAAACCCGCAAAAAAAGTTATTTAACTCGTGGAAAAAAAGATTCAATCCACAAAACTTTATCCAACATTGTCAAAAAATTATTCAGTAAAAGAAATATTTTTAACCTGTAGAAGAAAATTATGCAATCTGTATAACTTTAATAACTTGTTGAACCCGTTAAACTCGTGAAATTTATTCAACGTGTGAAAGTAAATTATTAAATTCGGAAAAGAGAAAAAACACAGTAATAATAGTTAATGAACATGTTACTAATAATAATAATTTAATAATAGTTATTAAATTTTTTAGAATTTTTTGGGCTTTTAAATATATTTCTATTTTTTTCGATCCAATCAATTAACATATTTAATTTCTGGTTTGACTGAACCATCGGTTTGTTTTAAATTATTATTCTTGTATTCAAATAGTTTTATCTTTTATTCTTGTATCTAAATAGTTTTTTTTTTATCCTTGTAATTAAACATTGAAATGTATTTTTAATAGATTGATAGATATTTCTTGTCAAGATTGTGTATTTTATATTATCCCTACCTCTAACCTCATGTTAAAACAAAAATATAGTAGTATATAATTACGTATGTTATCGATTAGAGGCTTTAGAGCGGCATGTTACGGATAAAACATAAACCCGTGTGGTATCTTGTGAGTAGAGGAAAAAATAAAGTAAAGGAACCTTGTCAGTCTATTTTTTTTTGGGAACCTTGTCAGTCTATGAGACTATGACTCTATGTCCAGATTTCGAGGTTTTAATTAATGTTAATAGGTTAACCGACCTTGTGTACTCACTGCTCGTGTCCTTCGTCCACTCTGCTCCAAACTAGAGGTCACAAATACATTTATGGACATCGTTAGTAATGTTGGCTTAAGCGATAAAATCGTCCCAAAGAATTTTCTTTTGAGGTGGACTTATCCATTTATGTGTACTGTGTAGTATGCTGTAGTATTACGGCAATTTTCTACAATTTAATATTATTGTTAAATACTTTTCGTCAAATATTCTTACAAGTCAATTAATGTCATTTGAACAATATATTCTTTTTTAGAAAGTTTTTTTATACTTAAATCTTGGTTATTTTTAAATACTGCTGCTAAATGAAGTAATTTCTCTATCAAAGATGCTATTTTCTACTTTAATTTCAAAAGAATCTGTGAATTTAGATGAGTTTATAAATAGCTAATATTTCATTATTAAGAAACATAGCTGACATGCTATTTTATTCTTCGTTTATAAGAAACAGGAGAATGTTATACTAGAAATTTGATCTGCACAATACGCGGAATTAAAACTATAATAAATTTTAAATTTTATTAATTTTATTTAACTATAAAGATTTTTATTTAATTTTATAAATCTAATTATTTTAATTTTGAAATTTTTTAAAGTAATGATTTTAACTATCCACTCTTATATGCACTATTACTTGATACTAAATTTATAAGTATTGAATACTATTTTCTGATATATAACAATATTTACTCGATCTTTATCCACTATAATTATATCATCTTTACTTGATCCTTACCGATAAATATTTTCATTTACCCGCTATATTTTTGCACATATATATCTATATATAAAATTGAACAAAATTTTACACACAAATTGGTAAATATATTTCATAAATACTTAGTTATTATTATTTATTTCGATATTCACACACTAATTTTTTTTTTACTGAGAATTATTATTTTAATGTGAGAATATGAAGATATGTGTAACTTTGAATGCAAAAATTAGAAAGTTGGGTAACATTTGAAAAGTTTTTAAATTGTTAGATGTCACGTGTCACCATCACAAAGCACGAAAATGCAGAGATGTCAAGCTGTGGAAGAGAGTTATCCAAGTTTTATTCTGATAATAATTTTTTTTAACTTGTTAAAAGCTTAAGAATTTATATAACTTTAGTAATATTTAATTATATTAAGCTGTTTTCAGTTATTACAATATATTGAGAAAAAACATTTACATCATCAATTATTCTAGTCTGACAGTCAATTAGATTCATTTTTCAACAGTTATGTTTTAAAATTCACCAGTTCACTCATCTAAAACCACTATACACCAATAATGATTCATCACATATGCTAGAGTATATATTCATGACACTATTTATGTCCATATTATAAATAAAAATAAGTCAAAATAAATTAAAGGAGTATAACACACACATATATGAATGACGAGATTAAGTCCCTCTAGATAATTAGAAATATGTCAATAAATGGGACCACACTTTGATTATAGCTACCTCTCTAATCACATCCCCAAACGGCGAACTTTGCCTGATCAATTTCTGAAACCATTCACAGTACAAAAAAGGGGAAAATAGCTAGGAAGCCAAAACAAAAAAAACCAATATGTAATCTTCTATATCCCAAACACTAAGCCAATTATTATATCCCACGACGGCTCTTCTCGTCGTTGTCTCGCTTGTTATCTTCATCCCCATTTCGTATATTTTGTAGCTGCTAATCATACGAAAACAATAATAAAATAATTTTTTAAAAACAATACCTCCCCCTTCCCACTCCCCCCCACACTTCATCTTGACAATAAATTATATGTCAAGAATAATAAGAAAACAAAAAATAACAAAAAAAAATATGTATATTTATTTATTTATTATTGTAGTCAAATTATTGTCCACTAATCATATGCTCTAAAAACAACAATAATAAATAAATAAATAAATAATTTTTTTTTTTTTTTTAGACAATACTTCCCCCTCCCCACCTCCAAATCCCAATATATATCATTAGATTTGAGACTATGAGACATTATTTCCTTTCAATAAAGCGGCCATGGAAGCCAAGGGAGCAAGACAGTATAGCTCTATTATAGTTCCATCTGTTCAAGAAATGGTGAAAGACAAGATGATGACGACGGTTCCTCCGAGGTATGTTCGGTCTGATTTAGACAAAGCTGAGATCACTGATGACTCTGGTGTAAGAAACGAAATCCCAATAATCGACCTGACTCGATTGTGTTCTCCAACCTCTATGGATTCTGAGGTTGATAAGCTCGACTTTGCTTGCAAAGAATGGGGTTTCTTTCAGGCAAGCCTCAAAACTCAAATTTCAAAACTCATTATTTACAAAACAACCCCAAACTTCACTATTTCAAAACTCATTCTTTACAAAACAACCCCTCTTCTTTCTTTGCTAGACTATTAAACCCCATATAGATTTCAAGTTTTAATCTTTATGAATATCATCATCATCTCCAGCTTGTAAACCATGGAATGGATTCAGGCTTTTTGGACAAATTCAAGTCGGAGATTCAAGATTTGTTCAACCTTCCCATGGAAGAGAAGAAGAAGCTTTGGCAACAACCAGGAGATCTCGAAGGGTTTGGACAAGCCTTTGTGCTTTCAGAAAAGCAGAAACTCGATTGGGCAGACATGTTCAACATCGTAGTGCTACCTCCTGAATCACGCAAGCCTCACTTGTACCCAAAGATACCTCTCCCACTTAGGTTTGCATCAAATATATGTAAAAGCCATTCTTAGTATCTCCACAAGTCTTCTCTGTTTAAAATCTTGGTTATGTTTCTTCAGAGACACACTAGAGACGTATTCAGCTGAAGTGAAAAGCATAGCTAAGATCCTATTCGCGAAAATGGCCAGCGCGCTAAAGATCAGACCCGAGGAAATGGAGAACTTGTTTGATGATGAGTTAAGGCAGAGATTGAGGGCTACTTACTACCCGCCTTGTCCACAGCCCGACCAAGTAATCGGTCTGACTCCGCATTCCGATGCTACGGGACTCACCATACTTTTGCAGGTTAATGAAGTGGAAGGTCTCCAAATCAAGAATAACGGCAAGTGGCTTCCTGTCAATCCTCTCCCAAATGCTTTCGTTGTCAATGTTGGAGACGTCTTAGAGGTAAGTTATATGCACGAGTTGTAAAAAGCACTAATTTGGTATCCTTGTAAATGGTTCTGGATTCTGATGATGCATGATGGTATTGGTAATGAACGTAGATCGTAACGAATGGGACATACCGAAGTATAGAGCATCGTGGGGTTGTGAACTCAGAGAAAGAGAGGCTTTCTGTGGCAGTATTCCACAGTGTGAGATATGATAAAGAAATTGGTCCGCTGAGAAGTCTCGTGGAAAGGCGAAAGGCTGCATTTTTCAGAAACGTGACCACCGATGAGTATGTGAAAGGCTTGTTCTCCCGCGAGCTCGGTGGAAGATCTTACCTCGATGTTATGAGAATCTAAAGCAACTCTTCGGCTATAGAGAGCATTCTGATGGAATCACAATATCGGAACCGGTCGAAAGATTTTCAAACCGAACCGGAGATATGCGCAATAGTTGGTTTGGTCTTTTCTTGTTTTATTTCAAATTATTGTTGAGTCAAAAGGAGAAGTGGTGGTCTTCCTGTTCTGTAGGAACTCACCCCACATCTTTGTTTCACGTCTTTGCTTCAGTTGTTGTAAGAGTCTATTTGTCTTGTGTTCTTAGTCTACTCTAATCTTCTCAAAGTAAACACTTGCAGAAAACTCCTTGGCCTAGTGGTATACCACTCTGATCACATAAAAATGGCTAAGCTTTGTAATAAAGTTTTTAAAACAGTGGCATGTGTTCTAATATTTCGAACTTTATTAATAAAATAAGGTACCTTTCTGTTAACAGATGTAAGGTTTCGTTTAGCAAATGTATTTTTTTAGTTGTTACCAATCGACCAAATACATTCACGATCCAACAAATGATCTCTAAACATCCCTCCATCTTTTAGGGTGCGATCCTTTGGAGACTTGAGGCATAACTTAACTTGGCTCAAAATTTTCATGGTAACCGGATGAACAAAAGCTTTCTCTATCCGGCAGAAGAATCTGCAAATCTCTATCAGAAATCGAGTTTCTTGCAAGTAAAAAAATGTCCATCAAGAATCCACTAGAGAGTGTGAAACTGCAACCTTCTAGTAATTTGGATTATCCAAATGCCCAAAGGTTTCGTTCCAGTGACTTGAAGCTTCTTCCTGCGTCCGCATAATCCAGATATGTTTTGCAGCATCTGTTTTCTCTTGCTCTTCCAAAATTTTCTGCAATTATCAAACCGTAAATATCTTGGAACATAACAGATATTCATATACTAGATCAATAAACCAATGGAAAAATCAAGCAATCTACAAACCTCGACTTCAGAAGCTCTTTTTGTCTTTAAGGAAAGACAGTCAAAGAGATCAGAGAACTTCTGAGTACAATCATCAAGTCTTCCAACCCGGTAATACTGCTGCATTTGGTAAAATGGTGCTGCAAAGAGATATTCTAAGTCAATCTCGCTGAAACTTCATGCAACAGAAAGACGACAACATTATAGGTGAAGTGGATGCAACATAAACAGCAGAAACCTTTGAAAGAGAACAGAATGCAAAAAGGATCCAAGAGAATTCCATATCACTAGGACCCTCGAACAGATAGATGATGGAGCAAACAGAGACACAAGTAACAAAACATAAACATAAATCATATACGAAGGGTTTACTGGGTAAGTTGTTCTTTCCCTAAAAGATTAAACATTTGTCGGCCTTTCAGGAAACAAGAAAGTGGATGATACAAGCTGCTAAATGTTTTTCAAGACTTGGTTTCATTTTTAAAAACCCAACCTTGTCCAGTCTCATCGCCATTGCTGGTTTTGTTGGACCATCTAGACATCCCTTCAACAAAGCATACATTGTGGAAATGGTTTCAGAGATCTTTCCATTACCGAAATTCCCTTTCTTTCATGTAAAATCTAAACCATTTCTAAACTTTGACCAAGGTGACAACAAGCACGTAAGCTACGAAATCAGTCGTTGAGGAATTACGAAAGGCAAATTGACAAAGAAAAAAAACTTTTCTAACGGGATGGATCGAATCTCAATCAAGCTCGAATTTTGCTTGCCCAATGAAGAAATCCGTTTCAAATTGGAACCAGTAGCGAAAGCTGTTGACTGGAGAGGGGGTATTGAGTTCGCAGGAGAGCAAATCGAAGATGTAGATAATCAGAGAAATGCGATTACATAAGGGGCAAAGAAAGACATACAGTAGCAGAACCAGAGAGCGTCGAAGCATTTTGTGCAGGACACGCGCCGCCGCACAGCTGAAGAGTCTTCTTCCATCTCCGAGCTCATCGTGTCTGATCAGTGCGGGAAGAAGAAATGGATCTGGAAACGGGTCAGGTGGTGGTTTTCGGGTTTAGATTTAGGGTTTTTCAGCTTACCAAACTTATTTCTGTTGCTTTTTTTTTCTTTTCTTTTAGAACACAAAATACATCAGTTAAATAATAATAACCCAAACGATAATTTTTTTTATCAACAATATAAATTAATAATTTTAGATTTTAGTTACAAAGCTATATAATGTGTGAAGAAAAAATTATTTATCAAGAAGTATATAAAAAATATATCTTATACTAATTAAATTAAATCAATATAGATAACAAATGTGGTATTTAAATCAATATAGATAACAAATCGGTTTGATTAGAAAGGACTAGTTAGTCCGAGTTACACATGTGTATAGAGAGGCCATTGTCTTGCCGATGGATTGGCGAACTATGCATTTTCTCTTCTCTTGGGTTTTCACTCTTTAGATATTATTCATTTGGATGTAATTTCTTTGTTGGAGGCGGATGAACTTGGGTCTACACGACCAAGAAGAATCCGCGTGTAAGTTTACTTTTCTCTTTAATACATTTTTCGGGGGTTTTCCCGCGTTAACGACAAAAAAAAAAAAACAAATCGGTTTTGTAAGGTTTTACTTTTATCTGATTAGCAGATACGGATTAGAAAAATGTTGGCCTAGACAAAATATAATGGATCACATCATAGATATTGTCAAAATATGATATTTGTTCCGTGTCCATCACTACAAACAAACGATACATATACAACAGAGTTGGCAAATACACTGAAAACAATTTAGATTTCATGAACAAAACTTTTAGCAGATCATACAACTTGAGGATAAACCATGGCATATTTGCAATTATACAATTTGCAGTGGTTTATCCAAAGTCAAACGTGCGACGATGTATATCATCAATCATCATAGACATGTGAAAATGGACTCTGACAGGCCCAGTCCGTGTGGATAGTTTGTGGGAGTTAGGGATGAAATTTTTAGTCAAAGTGTTATGTTTAGTCAACGAGATTAGACTGAAGAGAGAGATATGTCTCTGTCTTAATGTTATTGTAGGCCAAAAAATGCAATTTGGCATGGCGCAAACGTTACGTTTGCTCCTTCGCTTTACAGCCTTTTTCTTTTCCTATTTTCTAATATATCCCAATGGAAAAAAATATTACAATTTAAGTAAATACAAAACTAAAACAAAAAGGTGTATACTGACCAAAACCATTTAGTTTGGTCGCTAATCAATTTAGAAAAATAATACGCTAATAAGACCAGTCAAGATTAGCAGACCGGAACAGTTTCCCCTTAACCATGTAATTAATGTTTTGAATTAAGTCGTGATTTCTTATATTATCATTCAAATCTACAGTTACATTTTCCTTGTTTCTCTCTCTTTCTTTTTCTAGATAATAAAATTATAATATCCATCTGTTTTATTCCAAATTTTTTTTTTTTAATTATTTTTCCTCTTTCATTTCTTGCCAAAACCCTAATTTCACCTCACCCGTTAAGAAAANTCCCCCCCCCCGTTAAAAAAATTTCCCCCCAAACTTAAACCCCCCCCAAAAAAAAAAAAAAAAAAAAAATATTAGATCTTTCTTCTTTGCTTATAATTATGGATGTTTTAGGGTGATTTTTCTGAAATTAAGATTGATTCCTCCCATGGAAGCTCTGTTTTCTTCTCTTTGCTTTTAACTACTTCTACTGATCTGTCTCCAGCAGCAACCGCTCTTTCCCCCAAAAATTCTCCTGCAAGAAAAAAAAACACTCATTTTTTCCGTTTTCTCTCTTATCTCTGAATCTCACTTTTAGAGAGCTTGTAGAATTAAGCTTGAATCTATCGTGATCACAAAGATTCGGAAGGGATCTTAGGATTTAGGATTTTTGATTTTCTGGGCTCTACGCATTTGTCGGAATCTCTCCCTACAAAAGTCTCCACTGATCTATGTCCTAAATGGAGGAGAGAGAAGCAACCATCAACAACAACGCCAGCAGTTTCGGGTTGAAGCAACACGAAGCTTCTTCTGATGCTTACCCAATGGACCCACCACGACCCGATAACCCTAATCCGTTTTCGGGCCCACCCATGACTTCTGCTTCCGCTTCCGCCGCCGCCGCAACAGCCACTGTTGCTGAGAATAATGCGGCGGCTCCTCAGTTCAGCATAACAATGCCGGCGGAGAACGCTTCCTCTGAGCTGAAGAAGAAGAGAGGGAGACCGAGAAAGTATAATCTCGACGGGACTCCCGTCACTCTCTCCCCGATGCCAATCTCCTCCTCCGTCCCGTTGACGACGGAGTATCCTCCTCGGAAACGAGGAAGGGGACGTGGCAAGTCCAATCGGTGGCTCAAGAAGTCCCCAATGTTCCAATTCGACAGAAGTCCTGGTAATCTCTCTCACACGTTTTTTACCACTTTACTTGACAATTGTCTGTTTTTTTTTTTGTAACTTATTGAGACAACTCATATGGATCTATTCGGTTTCGCCTCTGGTTTGACTTTGAACGATGTTGGAATAACAAGTGAACTTTATTGAGTCACAAGTCATAAACTAGTGAAGAGATAGTAAAGGCTACGACTATTTGAATAGGAAACATCACAACATTTCCTGCTCTGTTTATTATCTTAATGTTTTGTTGCTCTGTCTTGTCTTGTTGTCGTCTCAGCTGTGATTTTTGACCTTTTCTGTATTCAGTTGATACAAATTTCGCAGGTGTAGGAGGAACCGCAGATTTTGTTGGTGCGAACTTTACACCTCATGTGCTCACAGTAAACGCCGGAGAGGTATATGATTGTATGATCATAGTCAGTTATTAAAATGGGATTCACGGCTTTAATGATCAATTATTTTAAGCTGATATCTTGACATGGGGATTTTGTGCAGGATGTGACGATGAAGATCATGACATTCTCTCAACAAGGATCTCGTGCTATCTGCATCCTTTCAGCAAATGGTCCCATCTCCAACGTTACGCTTCGCCAATCTACGACTTCCGGCGGTACTCTAACTTATGAGGTCTAAATCATCTCTTCTCTCTTCTCTCTGTGTAGTTTCCTTTCCTTCAAAATGTTGATAGGCTCTATGTAATTTGTGAATCAGGGTCGTTTCGAGATTCTCTCTCTGACGGGCTCGTTTATGCAAAACGACTCTGGAGGAACTCGAAGTAGAGCTGGTGGTATGAGTGTTTGCCTCGCAGGACCAGACGGTCGTGTCTTTGGTGGAGGACTCGCTGGTCTCTTTCTTGCTGCCGGTCCTGTCCAGGTTTGTTTCAAAACATTACCAGACCCTTGTGTTGGTCTCTCTCTCAAGGACATGAGTATCTTTTGTGTATGAAACCATTATGTTGTTACAGGTAATGGTAGGTACTTTTGTAGCGGGTCAGGAGCAGTCGCAGCTGGAGCTAGCAAAAGAAAGACGGCAGAGATTCGGTGCTCAACCATCTTCAATCTCTTTTAACATCACGGCCGAAGAACGGAAGGCGAGGTTCGAGAGGCTCAACAAGTCTGTTGTCATTCCTGCACCAGCTCCTCCTTTATACCAGCATCATGAAAACACGGCGAGCGCGGTTCACAGTTACTACACGAACTCTGTTAACCACGCCAAGGATCCATTCTCTTCCATCCCTGTAGGAGGAGGAGAGGTGGTAGGAGAAGAGGAGGGAGAGGAGGATGAAGAAGATGAAGATGAGTTAGAAGGTGAGGAAGAGGAATTTGGAGGCGATAGCCAATCTGACAATGAGATTCCGAGCTGATTGATGATGATCGTGTGGGGTTTGTTTTTCAGTTGACGGATTTGTTAGGGTGATGATGGTTTTTCAGATTTTGGTTGATTGTTGTTAACACAGAAGAATGTTTAGAAGAAGCTGCTATCTTAAGGTTGTCTTCTCCTCTTGTGATTGTTGTAGCATCCATGTTAGAAACTAAACTCACATTTCAAAACTCTCTTTTAAGAAAATACTCGATTTGTTTTTTCAAATAGATGACATAAGATATTTCTATCATTTTTATGTATACGTTATCGAAATATCACACTGTAATTTTTATAATACTTCTGGTTAAATTAAGGATCGGTTTGAGTTAATCGGTTGTTAGATAAGTTAGTTGTTGAACTTCCCACTAAACCATGTTTTTTCTTTTTGTCACCCATTAACTCCCATGTTTGTTTCTCTGGTTTTTCTTCAGAATTTCATGCCTCAGACATGTAAAGAACAATTCATAGAAATATGTAGAGAAAAAGTTTCGAAGAATTAACTAGAAGAAGAGCATTTACACTGTGACAAGTGATTGTTTTTTGTAAGTGGTTGATTTTCCAAACTTTTAAGTCCCAATTTCGACGAATTTTGGAGAAGCTACATCAGTATAAGGTATGGATTTTGATTTAAGGTTTCTGCATATTGAATTTGGTTGTAGGTTGTTTGTGTGTGTCACTAGTAATCAAGAACTATATAGATATTCGTATGGTAAAGGTGATAGTAACTTTGTGAATCTTCTCAAGGTCTAAAAGAGTGAAATCATGGAAACTTAAACGACTTCTGGATTATAGAATCGAAAAAGAGTTATACTTTGGATGATAATCAAAATGTCTTTTAATTTTAAAACTGAAACTGCCTACTCGTGGAATTGACAGATATTTGGGTATATTATGGTCTGACAACCTCCAAATCTTTAACAAAAATAATAATGGCGTACTGCTACTTAATTGGGAGCATAAATGCATAACCTACTCTTCTTTTCTTTTCTTTTTTTTCCTTTTCTATAAATATATGTGAGATGTTCAACCAAAAATAGGATCCTCAACCTCGAAGTGAAGGACTTCCTCACCTACAATAGAAACAACTCGACTCTATAGTCTTTAATGGAACAAAAGGTCCAACTTTCAGAGATAATCCCTTGCTTAAACCTGCTCTAAATTTGGTTTTTTGGTGCTACATTTTATGCGTGATTCATTCCCGAAATGCAAAAGCCATCCTAAACTCATTCCCTTCATTTTTGTCCTTAATAACCATATTATAATTATAGATCGGTAATGTAGTAGAACCCTATGATTACAATAACTGAAAGGTTATAAGTTATAACCGTTACATCAACAAAATTAAATTCTTAATTGATTATGTTCTTGGCCGCAAAATTTGGAAGCTGAGGAGGCATTAGATTCATAATACTTTGAGATTACAAGTACGTAACTACGTATGTATGTTTTGGGGATAAAATCGTAATTTCAGACACTTTCACTGACAGAGAAAATGACATTTCTACAGGTACGAGAAAGAGAGAGAGAGAGAGAGAGAGGGAGAGGTTCTTTTTTTGGGGTCTTTAAAGTGAGCTTGCATGGCATTAACATCGGAATCGACTCAACTTTCCACCTCCACATTATCACTTTTCACAAGAACCATCAATTTTCCGATGAGTAGTCCTCCGACAATCGTCTGCGATTTTTCCGACGACGAGTTGCCAAGCGAAGACTGGCCGGAGATGGAGTTCCGGTCGCCGGAGGACAAGGACCAGGCTTGGTACGGAGTGGAGCCTTGGGATATGTGCGACTCCCTGGTGGTTAGCTTCAACGGCTTCACCTGCGCTTACGACGAGGTCTACTCACCGGAAGACTTCAAGAACTCCGACGAGCTCAAAGCGTTCGAAGAAAGATTCCGACCTACTTCAGTTCAGATGCAAGACAACCAGTGCCCGACGGTTAACGACAGGGGCGAATCTACCTTACCCAATGAGGGGGCAAGTGTACCCACTCATAATTTTGTGACCAATGTAATTTTGCTATAGGTCATGTTAATGCCCCCACGTTAAATTAATATTATGCCCCACTGATTTATCTTTTTGCTCTAAATCAAAATCAATACACTTTTTATAGTGGACATTTAACTATATGACACATTTATAAGTAAAACACATACATATGTAATATTGTTTTCACAAAACATGCATAATATATATATAATGATTATAGTTTTTATATTGTTTTCACAAAACATGCATAAGATATATATATATAATGATTATAGTTTTTATATTTTAACAAAATTAAGTTCATTCTCTCGTTTTAATTTTACTTTGTTAGTATATTAGGTTTGAGGTTTGAAGTTTTAGTAATTTTTTTATAAGTAAGATTTTAGTTTAAATTAATAACAAAGTACATAAATTTTATTATAAGTTGGAAAAAAAAAATCTTCTAACAGTTGACTAATTAGTATATATGAGTTTAAAAATATAAAAAAGAAAGCTAAAATGTTTAATATACTAAAATTAAATAGCTAATTTTTAATATATAATATACATTTAATTATTTTTATGTTATATCTTGTTAGAACTGTACTTTTATAAATAACATAATTTTATATAATTTATAATAATAATAAAATTATATATTTAATATTTATTATTTTGCCCCCAGTCAAAAACAATTCTAGATCCGCCACTGGTTAACGAAGGCACGAAAGTCTGCGCCACCTGTCCTTCCGTCACCGGAGAAGTGAACTTCTACGACGCCATTGTCGTTGCGGTGAGCTCTCGATCTTCAAGTCTTGAAAATGTTGAAATCCCGATCTGGTAATTAATTAATTTTGACTATTCTTGCGTAGGTGGAGAGGTCAGAGCATGGTTGGGACGAGGAAGGGAACGAAGTCTGTGGTTGCAATTTCAAGCTTTTCTGGAACCAAGGCCCTTGTGCAAACCTGGTTACATCTGCAAAAGTTGGAGACATCTGTCTTAAAAGGGAGGATGGTCGATTGCATCCCAAAGTGGTCTCATTCTTCAAAGAAGCTACAAGGCAGCTTCATGGAGGATCTTCCCAAGGTACTTATTTTATTAATTTCAAATGCTTTCTTTTGTCTTGTGAAAAAAAAAAAAAAGGATAGCTTCATGTGCTGTGACTTGTAACCGATTGGTGAAAATTTGTGTAAAACAGGGGAAGAGACAGAGTGGCAAAAGATGTTGAAGAGGGTCAATGCTGCTGTTCAAAACTACAACATAAATTCCTCTGTTCCAGATAATCTCGGTTAGTTAGTCATGGTTTTTGTACTTTGTAGCTTCATATAATGTGTTGTGTGTGCAAAAAGCTAAAAACTTTAGGTTTGTTGTCTTTAGAATGGTAAACTTTAATGGTAGAGAATTATGTAAAACCCTTTTTGGGAGATCTCTTAGTTAAGAAAAGGATAAAAATGTTCTTATCTCTTGTTCTGAAACTTTTAATATCTTATGCTGATTTGTAATAGATTGAAGCTCTTGTAGAACATTTTGCTTATTTTTGCAAGCCCTTGGCACTAAAAGATCCAAATTATTGAATTGATGAGCATCAGGTTAATAGAGTCGTAACTGTTCATTTAATCCCATGCTCATCGAACACAAAAACTGGAGAGTTTTGTCCTTGCGACGGAGAGAGATGGTGACGTATGGATATCGTCATTTTTAGTTTTTTTTTTTTTTTCATTATCATTTTTAAACCGGTCAAAAGATATTAAAACGGTCACAAGAACACGAAACCGGTCAAAAGTCTTCTCTGACGGACTGACGCCTGACGGTACCGAAATGGGAATCAACAAAACGTCACTCTCATTTTGAATTTGAGTTTTACCACGAAATGAAAACTCCAATTGGATAGAGCCTAACGCATATAACTCCGATTCGTTTGGGGTAAACGAGTACGACTATATACCTCTAACATAAAAGACCATACTCGATTCTAGTAAAAAGCTGGAGTAATTGCTAAAAATGAGAATAACAAAAAATTGAAAAACGACGGTGATGTAGAACAAAATAGTCAATGAAATATAGAAGAAAACAGCCAGTGAGATATCTGGAATAAATTAGCTTGGTTCCTTGGGTTCCCGACTCTTTCAATTAGGGATGTGAATCATGTGATGTCAAGTATGATTCTAGTTCTGATAGGTTTAGGATTTGAGGTTTTAATCAAGTGTGAATAGTAACTGGAATAAGAAAGCAATGAAGCTAGTGGACATATAAAATCTGAGAGAACCATAGGACGACTTTAAATAGCAAATGTTATGGCATTATAAGAAACACAAATCATTTTTTTTCCAAAATATTTCAAAGAGTTAGGAGAAAAGATTCAATCCTTGGCAGCTACAACACACCTCAAAAAAATCCCCATCATAGATTTTCAATCTTCAAAAGTTTTCTATGAACTCAGGACCGGATTTACCTAACGTCAATCAGTTCGACATCAAACGTCAGCCAAGCATTAGGAGGAATCTGGCCACCAGCACCACGGGCACCATAACTGTGAACGAACCACATCCTCCGTTAAAAGTGGGCATAACAAAACATCGCAATCAATAAAACAAAATTTTGCAATTGACGTACCCCATTGATGGAGGAATTGTAAGCTTTCTTTTGTCACCAACACGCATGCCTGTGGAAATTCAAAAAACACTTGAGATCAAAACAAACATGATGCACATTTTGGGTAAGAAAACCAGGTTAAGAAAATTAAGTTACCAGTAACGCCAACATCCCATCCCTTAATGACTTGTCCAACACCTACATGTTACACAGCAAGCGCATTAGTATCAAGTACAAGTCACAAGACTGTAATTCTCAACCAAATTTCCAAAGCTATGATGTTAAAACACCAACCTAGACGGAACTTAAAAGGTGCTTTTCCAATGTTGGAATCGAAAATCTTGCCATTCTTCTGAAGCTTTCCAATGTAGCGGACACTAACCTGCACTCAGAGACAATAGAATGAGCCTTAAATGATTGTGAAAACACAGTAAGGCTAACTATATACATTGACGCACTTAAGCCACATTCTTATCACACTACACCTTGTTGCATCTTCTACGTAACATATATACAGTAATAATAATATGATATATCATACATGGAATTTATGACTAGAAGTGCACAAACCTGTTTTCCAGGAGCGGCTTTCTTGCCGTCAGGTCTGCCCATGCGTAACTCTTCAACAATGAGCCCATTTGGGTATGTCCGCTCTTGAGAAGCATTGGACTTCACTTGACTCTGCTCAGGTGTTTTTTGTTTCTCAACACTACCAGAAATGGTTTTGCTCTCCACTGTAGTAGCCTCCTCACTTGAGTTCTTCTTCTGCTTCTTATTTTTCTTCTCAGCAGATTTAACTGGGGTCTTGGAGGTTTCACTTCTGCAGTTCCAGAAAAAGCACATAAAATTTGTTAGATGAGAAAAGGTCTCAAAGAAACGTTGTAAACATGACACAAAGGCTTCATTACTTGTGACTTAGTAATGATTGTGAAAAATCAGCCAAATGTCTACTATACTTGATATTTCATAAATGACATGGATACGGTCAAAAAGAGCCTTCACAGAAATAAGAATTCTCACATGGCACTGTTTACAGCTCCATTTTGAGCTTCCTGCTTTTTCAGCACATTTCCCGCTGGAACTTGTTCACCAGCTTCCACATTTGAGGCATTGTCCCCTTTCTTCTTCTCTTTCTGATTTTTCTTCTTTTTGTTCTTGTTTCCACTGTGAAACAAAAATTTTAAAAACAACTTCAAATTCCTAAAATACTTGCTAGCATATGATATGTTCACCATGCCTTCAGCGTTAGTAAGGATCAAAGAGAATGTTACCTTTCTTGTACACCATCTTGCTCAGCAGCCTTGGCCTTCCGTTTTTTGTTGCTACCTTGCTCATCATCATCTAAGTCCATCTTCTCCGTTTCAGGTGCTGCTTCTTTAGGAATAGGAAAACCATCTTCATCCTCGCTCTCCAGAACCGGGACATCAGCAGTCTCTCTCGCAATGATTTGTTTATTCGCGTTCTCATCTTTGCTAGCTTGACTCTTCTTCTTGGATCGCTTCGCCTTATCATCTTTGGCAGGTTTCTCTTCGTCTTCTATCTCCTCAATCACAACTAGCAAAAACACCATTCAGCTTGTTGTGTTATTACAATGAAAGATAACAAATCATGAAGCACTCGTAAATATAAACAAAAACGTAGAAGTACCTCCGCTTTTTGGGGCAGAAGATTTTCGGTACATTTCAAGATTGCTATCGAGGAAGTCCTCAAATTTATCCAATTGATCCTCTTCGCTATCATAGTCAGACGACTCCTCTGATTCAGTTTCACCAATCTCGATACCATCTCTAACAATGTCGCAATGAAAACTTTTTAAGAGATTATCAGCGGATGGATTCTACACACACACACACACACAAAAACAAAAAGATTTGCTAATGAAACTAATAAACAATGCAAGGATACGAATCCGAATCATATTCGTCCTGTTCATCTTCTTCCTCCTCGTCATAAGCTTCCAAGTATCCAGAGAGATGGATGCTTCTGTTACCAGTCACCGTGAATTCAACTGTGCCGTCGTCATCGTTGAATTCAAGGTTCAGAGGGCAACATTCCATCTTGTTCGGCAACAATGAGCACAAGAAAACCGAAGCTTTGTCTCCAATCGAACACTGAATCACACTCTTGTCTCTGCCAAAACCTTCGCCTAGAGTTGCCTGAATGGGTGGCAATACATACACACACACATACAGTCATCATCAGATAATATATCGCAGCTCCCAAATTAGTCTCGATGAGCTATAACACAAAAGATACATAATGAGATTATACCTGAGTCACGTGAAGCTTCCCGTCTTCGTTTTTCGGATCAAAAGATTGCGATTTCCCAGGTTTCACTTCGAGCCCTGCATAATGTTAAGAAACACACATAATCAGAACCAAAAATCGCGTTTTGGGAAAAATCAAACTGACGGAGAGGCAATACAACACGCTGGAAAACGAAATCAATCTGCGTTGATTGAACAGAGAAGAAACAGCTTACCCCAGAAACCCATTTTTCGGCGAGATGTTAGGTAAACCCCGTCGGATAAAAAAAAAGCGGCAACTGTTGTTGTTCTGAAGACTAAAACCCTAAGGCGATGGGATTTTGCAGACACTTTTATAAGGGCTCTTCTTTTCTTAAACCAGCGGTTCTTGAGAATTCCCGGTTTGGGGAAATTTCGATCGTTTTCTCCAACCGAAACCGTTATTAGTAATCTGGGCCTTCAATGAGGCCCATAATTGAATTGTGTTTTCGAGTCGGTCTCAAATGGCGTTTCGTTTCTTTATCTTGTCAAGCAAGTGTACAAATGACTCTTTCTTCGTACGTGTAACAAAGTTAGGCTAAGTTTTGTATTAAGGTGTAACCACTAACCCTTAAGTTCTCAAAATCATTATACTAGTAATACATTCTGATAGATTCTCTGAATACACAAACTTATGCAAATCTAACAAAAACTCTTTCTACATTTAACAATTCTCTCATCTCCCAATAACCTCCTAGTTGTCTTGATTTCGATCTTCGGGGTAGTTGAACGGTAACGGGACAGATTTAAAGGCCCTGAACTTCCCAACGTTGTTCAAATGCTCATTCTCCAGCCTAAATCAACGAAGCCAACAAAAACTTCTTAAAACTATATTTTTTTTAATCATTTAATAAATCCATTGAAACACAATTAGTTTCTTAGTCTTGGAGCTTTACCTAAAGAAGTTCCAGATACCTCTGCGTATGATCTCAAGACAAGCAAGAAGCGCGACCAGAGTTTCTCTATGCAAGGAAGCGAATTTCAGATCTAAAACTGTCTGCAACCACACTAACCTCAACAAAACACATTCAGGACCTGCCAAAGAAGATAAAGCAAAGTCCAAAATTAACCATAATGTAAGAAGAAGATTTTTAAAACAGAGGAAATTGGTGGTTTTTTGTTTTTTTCTCACCATTGCAGCGTAATACACGATTTTGTGAGGAACAAGAAGCTTGTCTCTCAAGAAAATGTTTTTACATCCTCTTTGAAGCAATCCCCAGTCAACAACAATGTCCCAGTACGTTGCGTAAAGCGTCGCAACTCCTGAGAAAACCCAAGCTGTGATGTTCCATGTGATTCCTCTGTTAAGAGTATAAGCTGTTCTAAGACAAGCAGCGACGATGGTCAAGAGATACTTGATGGCATTGTACCCATGCTTCAGATCTTTTTCTTCAATTATTCTTCGGATGCACTGAAGAAACCGTAACCAGTAAGGTATAACGGCTACAATGAAGTAGAATGTTGTGAATACATTATTTGATCTGCATGTGTTTCGTCCTCTGTGTTTGAAATCCCCAAATCCGTAGTAACATATGTAGAACTCTAGACTCCTCAGTGCTTGAACCTATACATTGATTCGTTACATTTGAAATTATCACTCAAATAAGTATGAAAGTAGTTTTTGAGGTTTGGTTGTCTCTAACCTGGCTTGTTAGTTGATCTGCCAAGAAAAAGTCCGGAAGATTCACCTGCAAGAAAATGCAAGACTATCATCTTAACATTCTGTTGTTTTTTTTTTATGGAATTTGAAATGGTGTTATGGAGCAGAGGATGTTATTGGTACCGTGTAAAATGGTGCAGCGATGCAGCGAAACAGAACGGCGAGGAAGAAGAATCGGCTTGACCGATACAAAATGTTGAAGGGGCAAAGAGTAATGGCAATCACTAGCTGCATTAAAGCACAGAGAAGCCAATCTCACTAAACATAAAAAGGTTGAGTTGTAAATTTTAACGAGAGAGTCACAGAGAGAGAGAGAGAGGAGGCACTTACGCCGAGGAGGAAGAGAGGAATAAGTTCAGTGAATGTTCTGTAGTCTTTTGTTTGAAAATCCATTTCCATGTCAAGATTTAACAAGACAGCACACAAAGAAAGTGTACCAAGACCAAAGCTGAGAAGTAGAACATGTCTGTAACCGAGCTCAGTGCCTTTTTTGAATCCAAAGATGAAGGAGTAGTTTACACGGTATCGCCTCCAGAAGTAGATATTAGCAGCGTACATGATCGTGTGCAAGACTACAAATCCGAAGAATCTGCAAATGAAAAATGTTTTCTCAAGACAAGATCATGATAAGAATGTTAGAGAGAGTTTATGGTCGTTTCACTGACCTGTAAAGAGGGAACATTGTTTCCATGTAAGTTCTTTGCCCTGGTGTGCCTAGGATATTACGAGCATGGATGATCAAAACAAGAGCTACTATGAGAGAAATAGCACAGCCGAAGAAGAAGCCTGAAAACAGAACAAAATGATGAATTGTACTCCTAAAAATGCATATCAAAATTTGGATATTGTATTGTTATATATACCGGTGGAGAATGTGATCCGGTGACGTTCTTTGTTCACTTTTGGTCTTAAGAGTTTCATCCCTTTGGTCCGGTTTGAATTGCAAAAATGTTCAGTGAGAGTAGATTCAACTCTTTGCATCAGCTGATGAACCTGAAGATATTTAAAAGCTTGAGGTTGCATTTTTCGATTTTCGAATACAGAGACGAATAGTTTTGTGTCTGTAGTGTGCTTACTTCATCGGAGCTAGTGAGGTAAGAGCTATCCACCATTTCCATGTATAGTTTTGCAGCATTTCTTCTGGCTATCTAAAAAATGAGAGCACACACAAATGTCATGACTCATATCACACAAAGTTTGTCAGTTTTAGTAACTTTAAGAAGATTTTTCTTTTTAATAAAAAGATAAAAGAAAATAACAGCAAATGGAATATGACATAAAATATTACCAATGGAACATTATAAAAAAAAACAAACTGGAAAAAAAAAACATTTAACACAGGTTAAAAGTCCACCAAATTAGTTTTAAAAAGAACAGTTAACTTAAGCCGAAAAACGTGGAATTTGGGAGATTATGAGTAGAAAAATTAAATACCTTATCATACTTCTTCATGATCTTGGAAACCGCCGAAGTGTTCAAGAAGCTATAATTCTTAAGATGTCCAAGTTTCTGATAGAACTCGATGAACGCTACCTGAAGTCCCTCCTCGACTCTCTTTAAATTCTCTTTTGTGAAATTGAGCTCTTCCTGCTTATTGACCTTGAGGATGGTTTTAATGGCGGACAGAGGAGTTTCCCGCGTTTTGTTCAACCTTATTCGCTCAAGAATACTTACTTTCGCTGCCTCATCGTTTCTCATGAGATCACCTAATGTCACTACTGATTTAATCAAAACATAAAAAAATTCAAACTTTCATTCTTCACATCGCAGCCCAAAAATTGAAGCTAGACAGAACATGAGAAAAACTCACTGTGCTCTTTAGACTTGGAAGAGGATCCAATCTCATAAGCTAAGGCATTGACGTCTACTAAGACAGAATCAGAGAGAGGAAGGTTCTTCTCCATTACTCTGAGTCTGAAAGCAATCATAGCATCCATCTGTTTTGACAAAGCCAGAGCCTCGTTCCTCGCTTTCTCCACTTTAAACCTGTAAAAGCTATTGACCTTGTTGAATTCTCGATCTAGTGTTCTAAAGAAGGCAACCTCAGAGTCTCCACCCGCTTCTCCGGCCTTCAAAAACGCCGTCTCGTAAATCGTCTCGAGCTCCCGAGTCACAGTGTTGACCACAACATCATGATTCTCAGAGACCGTGGGGTCGCGGTTGTACCGTCTGGTTAGGTTGCGTGCGAAGGAAGGTTTGTTCTGGACGTTGGAATCTGAATTTTTCCGGGAAGATTGGATGTCTTGAAGAATGGTTTTGAGGTAAGCGTAATCTATGTAAGCTTCTTGCCACTCTGGGACCATTTGAGACATAAACTCTTTCCCGAATCTCATTGTTCGTTTCCTTTTCTTTTTGAGCTTTAGTTAGCTATCTTTCTTACTTAATTCAGAAACTCGATGGAGAAGCTTGCTCTCTCTGTATTTTTGAACAAATTTGGAAAGAAGAGAGTATCGACTTTTTGACTTTTGGGTTTTGAGTGATGCTTTTATATATTTTCAACAATTAAATTATATCTATTGATAAGAAATATACAAAGTACAATTATTGGTAGCTCCTCTGGTTCATTTTTATATTTAATAGAGAGGTAGACCGGGTCTTAACTTGGCCAGATCGAAATTGTTTTGGTCCCCAACAAAACAAGAATGACTGTGACAACTTGTTTCCGAGAACAAAAAGAAGTTTTTATGAAATATCCGTAAAAGAAAGTCAAATAAAAAAAGTATAGATTAACAAAACGTGTTTATGATAAAATACAAACGTAAACAAGATATAGAACACATGAAAAACAAAAACAAAATGTTTATAAAAAAAAGAAAAAGAAAAAGAAAATAAAATTTATCAAAACTCACAGAAAATATAGTTTGTCGTTAAAAACGTACAAAAAGTATTAACTAGAGTTTATATACATTATTATTAATTAAGTAAAAACTGTTTTAAAAGAAAAAGCAACGCTCATGTGTGTGTGTGTGTTCGGGTGTTTTTCTTTTTCATTACCATTAGACTGTAGCTAATTTATCTTCCGAACTTTTTATTCTATTTGTCGTATGGAAAAACATAATATATAATTTTTTTCTTCTTGTAAACCGATATTATATAACTTATATTCATAGAATAATTAACATTATGCCATGTCTGTAATCCGATTTAGACCCTTGATAATCGTCTTAATCGACCATATGCATGTGTCATGTGACATGTCAACAATGTGCTTATTAAATCTTTAGTAGTCAAAATATACACGCGACATATTGATATCTCCAATACGACACATCTACGTCCATGTAGACGTACTTGAGAATATAGAAAACGAAGAAGTAGCGATTTGGACCATTTGGTTTTGGTCAATGAATGGTTGGCTCTAACCTGTAAACGCGTAAACATACTCAAAATACTATCTTTTTTAGGAGCTTCACTCTTTTGTCCACCTAAAAACAATGCGTAGTGTTGTATATTATTTTCTGCAATCCTCGAAAAAAAAAAATATTGGTACTTCTAGATTGATTCTTGACCACAACGTATATCTTCTACTGGTTGCGCATGTACTTAGTATTCTAGGGACATCAATTTTCTTAATTTTAGCAAACATTTTTATTTTATTTTAAATTCTCTTTTATCTTATAATAGGTTAGGTAAAAGAATAAAAAATGTGCATGTCGGTTCTCACAACTTAAAACATATACATGTCTTAGCTACGTATGAGCAAATTTTTTTTTTTTTTTTTTCCAAGGAAGATTCAGGTTTAAATCGTAACAAATAAAAACACGAACTACTTGATGCGTATTTATATATTAACGCGAAGATGCAAACTGCAATTAACCGCAAATCGAAATCTACGCATGTGGTGTTGACCTTCGAGGAAATCAAGGGTAGTTTCGTAACTTTACATATAACCTCGTCTACGCGCCGTCTCGATTTGGTGAAATCGCAGACGGCATTGATGATGGCTCCGGATCGTTTAGGAAGAAGAAGACAAATTATTTAATTTCCGCTAAATTTGTTTTAATTCACTTCGTTAAACTATAACCAACCGTTTGTTGGTTAGATTTCGCAAATTTTAGTTATCCTTCACTATTCTGATTCTCTTGTCAATCAATCTCTGAGCTCGCTTTACGAACAAGACGACTAGGATCTGATCATTGCTCATCTCTCTCTGGTAAAAATCCTCCGGAGTTTCAAGGTTCTTAGATTTGCATGTTGGATCTGTCTTGTGAAGATATCATTTTGTTTTAATTTTTTCTGAAAAAAATTCTGACGGTGTGAATACTTATGCTTTGGAGCTGAATCTGAGTTTGGTTTACAGGAATAGGATGTTTCTGGATTAGATTGTTGATTTGCTGCAAATCGATGAATGTTGCTAAATTTTCTTTCGAAAATCGATTCTCTGGGTTAATAGATAGTGTGCTTTTTAATTGCTGTTGAGATCGATGACGTTGTTTGTTCTTTCCCCTTTAGTACGGCTCTGCTCATAGTGTTTATCTTCCAAATTCCAGTGCTTAAGTCGATTGGAGAAATCTCAACAGTGATCAAGTGCTTCAAGGTTGTAAATTTACTTGCAATCGAGCAACAAATTCGCTTGGTTCATTGGGAGATTGCACGCCAGTGACGAAAACATTTTGCTTGGACCAGCATTTATCTTTAACCACATTGTGAAGAATGTTGATGGTGACTTATCACCTATAAGCTCTCTGTTTCTTCTTTCTGGCATTGGCTTTGAATCTGTAGTAACGCCATGGCTTTGGGCTCTCCTAAGGTTTCTATATTTGCGGCTGCATTTCCTCGGAAGGTGTCTACAGTTGCAATTGCTATCGGTGGATTAGCATCGTTCTTTGTTTTCGGATTGTTGCTTCGTCTTTCGTATCCAAACAGTTCCTCAGTTGGTAGCATATTCTATGGAATAGGGACTCCTGAGCAAGTTGAATTCCCTTTATCCTCGAGCAACCGTGCCGTAGAAGGTCTTCACGCGAGTAGCGAGATCGATACTTCGGATAAAAACCTCACTTCTCATTCTAGCTCAGGCTCATCAAACACAAGCATACCACCGCCGGATTTTGATAGCGAAAGGACGTTGGAGAAACCTTTGACAGAAGAAAAAGGGGACTCTGAAACTGATGTTGGATCAGGTGAAGGTGAAACTAATGTTTCCAAGGCTGAAGACACTCCAAGTACATCATCTCCTCCGCATGAGGATTCTGAAACTGCTTCAGCAGAAACAGGTACTGTTCTGTATAACTTAATTATCTGCAAGCAAAAAGAATAAACTAATGTTATTTATCGAGTTTTTTGCACTTCTACGGAAATGGCTGAAGTTTCTTATAAGCTTTGAAAGTTCAGAGGCTCAGCTAAGTCTGGTCTTAGCTACAGGTCCACTGTATCTAGCCTAGGACTGAATGTATCAGATAAGAGTTGTTTTGAGAGCAGTTAGTGAGGGTTTGTCATTTAGTTGAGAGTTCTCTCTGTTTTGGTGAATTGGAATGAGAAATGCAGTTGCATAGCTTTGTTCTTGTCAGTTTCCCTTCTATCCAATTTACTTGAGAGTTAGACATCTGTTCCTTGCTTCTCAGGATTTTAGCAGTTCCATGTTTTCTCATTCTGTTTTTAGTTTTTTCGCTCACTCAAGTCTTTTGTTGCTTGTAGAGTGCGATATGTATCAAGGTAGCTGGTTTTATGATCCTGGAGGGCCTGTGTACACGAACGACACTTGCCCCGTCCTGACGCAGATGCAGAACTGCCAGG
>OVBJ01001685.1:0-25051 GCA_900406535.1 Noccaea bulbosa | reverse complement strand
CCCCCAACACCGGGAGCCGCTCCTGCTCCTGCGCCACGACCGACGCCCGCGCCACGACCGATGTTAGCCTCACCGGTCAACGGGACTGACTGCGTAACTGACGCCGTACCAACACTCTGCGCCGCACTCTCCGCTGAGACCTCTGGTGAACCACGTCCACGACCCCGACCTCCACGACCCGCTGCTCCGCCTCGAGCAACACCACGACCAGCTACAGCCGCACCGCGACCAGCTGCACCACGACCGGCTACAGCTGCACCGCGACTAGCCGCCGCAACACCACGGCCTCTACCGCGACCACGACCTGCGTCCATCTCTGCACTTCGACCCAGCACAGAACCCATATGTTTGAGTGCATCATGGTCGGTGTAAAGAACAAACTCACGATGAAACAAGTAGTGTCTCCAATGCTTAATAGCTCGAACCACAGCGTATAACTCGACCTCATATGTGCTATAGCGACTTCTCGAACCAGCTATTTTCTCGCTAAAGAAGGCCACGGTTTGCCTTCTTGACTCAAAACAGCACCAATACCAGATTTAGACGCATCACAATGCAACTCAAAAGCAGTATCAAAATTCGGTAAGATCAAAACGGGAGCGGTGGTGAGCTTAGTTTTAATCGTCTGAAAAGCAGTGTCAGCCGAGGGAGTCCACGTAAACTGAGTGGTCTTGATACAGTCAGTAAGAGGTGCCATGATGCTGCTGAAATGATGGACGAAGCGACAGTAGAATGAGGCGAGACCATGAAAACTTCGAACATCGGTCACAGTCCGAGGTGTTGGCCATGAGCGAATATCTTCAACTTTAGCCAGGTCAACAGATAGGCCATTCTGAGAGACAATGTAACCAAGAAACAGGACTTGAGATTCACCAAACGCACACTTCTGTATAGCTCCGAAAAGCTTCTCACGACGTAAAACAAGCAGAACATCACGTAAGTGGGTTAAGTGATCTGAGAGACGAACTGAAAATAAGGATATCGTCAAAGTAGACCACAACACAATGCCCAATAAACGGTCTAAGAGCTTGATTCGTCACATGCATAAACGTACTTGGTGCATTGGAGAGGCCAAAGGGCATGACAAGCCACTCAAACAATCCTTCACGTGTCTTGAAAGCGGTTTTCCATTCATCGCCGGGTCGGATGCGGGTTTGATGATAGCCGCTTTAAAGATCTAACTTCGTGAAAATGGTAGCTGATCCAATATGATCAAGGAGGTCGTCGAGTCGCGGAATGGGAAAACGATATTGCACCGTAATCTTGTTGATAGCCCGGCTATCAACACACATACGCCAAGTGCCATCTTTTTTGGGGATAAGAAGAGCGGGCACCGCACAAGGGCTAAGGCTCTCACGCACATAACCTTTAGCCAAGAGTTCCTCGACTTGACGATGAAGCTCATCGTGTTCTTGAGGAGACATGCGATAGTGAGGTATGTTAGGGAGTGATGCATTGGCAGCAAGATCAATGCAATGTTGAATATCACAAAGTGGAGGAAGACCAGGTGGAAGTTCGGTGGGAAAAACGTCTTGAAACTCGGACACAATTGCTTCAAAAGCCGGAGGGATAGCGGTGGTAGAAGTCGGAGAAGTAGGTTTGAGGATGAGCACCATGCCGTGTTGTGAGTTTTGAAACTCATCGATGAAATCAGTGCGATTCACAAACAACACTGGTTTGGGTAGAGGAGGTTTCTCCGGTTGTATCGTAATATGTGAGTCGGCGGCGGTAGGAGGAGATGATTCTTGAGACGGCAATAGAGTAATTCTCTTATCCTCAAAGCTAAAGCAATATGTGTTGGAGAACCCACCATGAATCGTTCGGCGATCATATTGCCAAGGACGGCCCAAAAGAATGTGACAAGCGTCCATGGGAATGACATCGCAGCAAACCAAGTCTTTGTAGTTTGATCCTATAGAGAAAGGAACACGGCATCGTCGAGAGATCCGCAAGTCCGTTGTTCTATTCAGCCAAGCAAGACTGTAAGGTGTAGGGTGAGGCTCGGTGAACATCGCGAGCTTAGTAGCTGCCTCTTCAGAAATAATATTTGTGCAGCTGCCCGAGTCAATAAGTAGACGACATACCTTGCCTCGTATTGTGCATGTGGTGCGAAAAATATTAGTACGCAACCACGATTCATCAATACCTTAAGGAGCAAGGAAGTTACGCTGAATGACCAAAACATTACCCACATCTCCCGAAACAAGTTCCTCTGTTTCTAAAGGTGGAGGTGGAGTGATTTCGTCATCATAAACGACCTCATCATCACCAAATAAAACTCGTTTGGGGCACGAAGACTGACGGTGACCTGTTTCACCACAATTAAAACATTTAAATGTGAGTGTACGAGTAGGTCGTTGTGGTGTGTTACCGGTGTCGATAGGAGGAGGGGGAGATGAAGACTCTAGTCGTGAAGAAGTCGAGGAATCAACATGAGCGGAAGTACGTAGACGTGAAGAGGAAGACCACACAGAAGATGAGCTACGCAAGTTCTGTTCGATAAGGCTAGCTCGTTGGTGGGCTTCCGAGATCGTCGTTGGATTGAGCTGGAGAAGCTGGCTCTGTATTTGGTTCTTCAGACCTCTGATGAAACGAGAGATTGATTGGTCTGTTGTTTCAAGCAAACTGTTTCGAGCCAAGATAGTAAAAAAATCTGCAGCATATTCGTCCACACTTTTGCTACCTTGGCGGAGGTTTTGAAACTGAGTATAGATTGTGCGAGCGTAGTTGTAAGGCAGGAAGGCTCGATTCATGTGCTTCTTGAGTTTTTCCCATGAATTGATATGATTCTTCCCTGAGTTAGCGCGTTGGACCTTGAGCTGGTGCCACCAAGCTGAAGCTCTACCCTTAAAACGCATTGCGACAAGAGACACACATATCATCGGGCTCGCTCTTAAAGGTTAGGAGTTCTTCGGTGGTGTTGATCCAATCGAGAAACTCGTCCGCTTGTAAGCTGTCGGAGAATTCACGAAGCTCAAGTCTGAAACCAGACTCCCAACGATGATTGTCCCCTCGAGGGGCATCATGAAACGCAACTTGCCGACATTGACGTTGTTGATCGTCGACGGCGAACGGGTTTCCACTTTCGTCGTCAGAATCTTTATCAACTTCCGGAGCGTTACGACGGACCGGTCGTGGTTGAGCTCCCATCGCTGCTTGAAGAGCAGTTTCAAGAGAACTGGTCAGGGATTGACAGAGTTATTCTTGAAATTCGGACATGACCTCGCGGAGATCATGGATGTGCTCAGCACGTTGTTGTTGATGAGTCTTTTTCGGCGGCATGGGAACGTTGCTGTCTCTGATACCAACTATTTCAGCAGCTAGAAGCGTTGAAGACAAGTAATCTAGAGTTCGCAAACCCTAAGATTAATTGACGAGATGCTTGATAGAACAAGAGTTCGAACAAGAGATATGAGAAAGATTCTCTTTATTAATAATTCCAAAGCTGCGTATTACAATAGTTTATGAAAGTACTTATAGTAAAAGAAAACCCTAGATGAGTCTTAGAGATCAAGCAATCTCTTAGCCGACTATAATATCAAAGACAAAACAAAGCCCAAAAGAAAACATAATAGAGAAAGCCTTGAAAAGAAAAGGAAATGATGATAACGAAGGATGTTGCTACATCACTCACACACACACACACACGCAAATCCTTACACACTTTTCTATTCTCTTTTCTTTTGTATTGAACCTGAAGGTTTCAAGGGAGATTCGACTTTATTCTTCAATAGAGAAGCTTTCTTCATACTTTATCTCTTTTAATACTCACATAATGCTTTCATACATCTCTTGTTGTGTTGTTTGTGTCATGGCTGAGTAGTTTCATTGTTGGGCTTAAGAGTTTTTCAAGGGAATTCATGGATTGATCACTAGGTTGTTAGATTCGGTTTTTATCATTAGATGTTCTTCATTCAAGTTTGTGCTTACTGCTTATAGCTAGATTGACCATCTATGCTATTGCTTGTAGGTTGATTTACATTATGACCGTTTGTTATATCTCTTGAACCAACTTGAGTGAGCAAGGCATAGTAACCTACGGGAGTAGAATTACAAAGTCTTGTGAACAATTTCGAATTTGGACTTTATATGCTTATTTAATCACTTGATTACCTGCGGGAGTAGAGTAATCTTAGGTTTTTTAGACATAATTAATTGACATTGCGGAAGTAAGTTGATTATACATTCATAATTCGAGTTCTAGAACATATCTATTGATCACCTTGTTTAACTATCCAAATAAACTAATCCATGATGACCTTAGAATTCTCTTATGCCCAATGCTTTTTCTTATTGTTTACATTTCATTATTGCTTTGTTTCCTTTTGTTTTAGATTCACAACACCATCAAATCATATTTTGTTCTAGCTTGATTTTCAGTCTCTATAAGTTTGAAGTGAAATAACATCTCCTTGTGGTTCGACCCCGAACTATACTATTCTCTTGATGTGCACTTGCAGTTGTGTAGGTTGGGTCAATTACTACTTGAAGCTAAACCCAACCAGCATCAAGTTTTTGGCGCCGTTGCCTGGGAGATTGTCTCCATTTCCTTCAAACTTTTGATTGAATTCTAGTCTAGTTCTTATTTTCTTGCAATTTACTTTCCTGTTTTCAAAAAAAAAAAAATATCATAAATATTTACTTACTTGTTTACTTCTCTCTGTCTTTGTGTGTTTCAAGGTACCTTGACTGAAAGATAGGAGATTTTGAAGAAGAATACACAAGGCATAGAAGATGGATCCTCAAAACGTACCGCACTATTAGAGAGATTGATTCATTGGAGATCTTCTTCACAAAACGCCCAGCTATATGCCCTTTACCACCTACTGGAGATTTTAAGATAAGCTCTAAACTCATTGCTTTGGTGGAGCAGCATCAGTTTCGTGGCCTAGATGAAGACCAGCCCATTGATCACATTGATAAGTTTCAAGAAATCTGTGGTACAAAGAGATGTAGTGGAGTTTCTGAGGACTACTTGAAGTGTACTCTATTCTCTTTCTCTTTGGTTGAGAAGGCATACAAATGGAAGAGGGCTCTTCCATCAGGATCAATCACTACTTGGGATGAGTACAAGAGAGCTTTCTTGAAGAATTTCTACCCAAAAGAGAGATTAAAATGGATGAGAAGAAGCATCTCAGAATTTCGACAAGAATCAAAGGAATCATTCTATGAGGCTACAACACGTTTTGAGGAGTACAAAAGAGAGTGCCCTCACCATGGTTTTACAGATATTGCTTTGCTTAACTTATTCTATCACGGAGTTGATGAGAAATTCAAGATGGCTCTTAACCTAGCAAGTCAAGGGGACGTCATGACTACTACAGTTGCTCAAGCCAACACTCTCATTCATAACTTGGCTGCAAGCAACAAAAATTCATGTTTAGATTATGAGAAAAACGTGGGAGCTTCTAAGAGTAAGGAAGATAAAGAGTTTATTGATGATATCTCTCTTAAGAGGCAAGAAGGAATCAACTACATTGGCGAGTTTGAAAGCAACCATCAAAACCGAAACAACAATGGTTTTAGCCTTGGAAACTCTCAGCCAAGTACTGAAGCTCCTCTTCTAGACCAAGATCACGTGGTCATGACAACTAATGAGAGCATACTTGAAGGTATGATCCATCAGTTTATGGAGGATCAACAACAGTTCAACAAAAACCTTTCTTTCAAGATGGATAGCATGTATGATCATCTTAACAGGAATGACCAGGAGCTGAATGAGAAGGTTTTCAACCTCTCTAATCATGTTAAGAAGATAGATGTGCAAGTTTCTCAAATTGCTGAAGGATCCAAGAGACAAGCTAATGTTATTCCGGCAAAAGTGGAGGAAAATCCTAGGTTTTGCAAAGTGATAACAACCAAGAACAAGGACGTGGTCTCACCAACCCCCACTGATCAATCAACCTTCAAATACCATGTAACAAGGCGTGAAGATGATGAGCCCATTCCAAAAGCACCACATCAAAGAAAGATTAAAAAGATAGAAGATCAAGTGAAGTTCATCTTCCCTTGCACAATCAATGGTGTTGATTTTATAGACTCTTTGTGTGATACAGGATGTACAGTGAATCTTATGCCTAAAACCATAGCAAAAAAGTTGAGGATTGTGGAGATGGAGCCTCCAGGAAAGATACTCAAGCTTGCAGATGCTTCTAGCACAACTCCATATGGGTTTGTGCGTGATCTGGAGATGCAAGTGGGAGGATGTCTTGTCCCCCTTGACTTTCACATTATAGAGATGCAATATGAGCACTCAGTGTCACTGGTTCTTAGGACTCCTTTTCTCAAAACCGTGGGAGCAATGTTTGATTTTCGCAAATGAAGGGTTTCTTTTTCTGAAATCAAAAAGAAAGTCTTCTATCATGCAGTTTCTACTGAAGCCTCATGCTGCACGACCATCTACAATGAAGAGAGAGCAAGTTTAGACCTTGTAGAAGACATTAAAAGGTCCCAAGACGTTCCTCAAGAAGCTCTCTACATAGATCTTTTAATGTCTTCAAGTCGACACAAGGTGATTGCCAAAGCGGTTCAAGTGATAGCGGTTCAGTTTTGACTCCTCAGGTTCATCATGGAAATCATACATGGGATGTTTTCAAGCTTGAGACACGTCCTGGAGCACCCCCAAGACCAGCACCATCCGAATCTCCTTGGTTTAGTCACATTGCCAACTACCTTGCGGCTGAGATCCCACCACGTCAATTCTTTGGTTACAAGAAAAAGAAGTTCTTACGCAATGTTAAAGGACACTTCTGGGATGAACCTTTTCTTTATAATCATTGTTCTGATGGTATGTTTAGAAGATGCATTCCAGAAGAAGAGATTCTCGGAGTTCTCTTTGCTTGTCATGGTTCGGACTATGCAGGACACTTTGCTACTAACAAGGCCATTGCTAAGATATTGCAAGCTGGGTTTTGGTGGCCTACCATGTTTAAGGACGCCCATAACTTCATATCTAAGTGTAATGCTTGCCAAAGACAAGGGAACATCAGCAAAAGGAATGAGATGCCACAAAACTTCATCCAAGAAGTCGAGGTATTTGATGTTTGGGGAATCGACTTTATGGGCCCTTTTCCCTCTTCTTATGGAAACAAGTACATCCTTGTTGCTGTGGATTATGTCTCTAAGTGGGTAGAAGCCATAGCCAGCCCTAAAAATGACTCCTAGGTGGTGATAAGGCTATTCAAGTCGATCATCTTTCCAAGATTTGGTGTCCCACGAGTTGTGATTAGTGATGGCGGATCTCATTTCATCAATAGGGTCTTTGAGAATCTTCTGAAGAAAAATGGAGGGAGACACAAGGTTGCTACCCCTTATCATCCTCAAACAAGTGGACAAGTAGAGATTTCTAACAGAGAAATCAAGAGGATCTTAGAGAAGACAGTGGGAATGACAAGAAAGGATTGGTCTGTGAAGCTTGATGATGCTCTTTGGGCATATAGAACGTCATTCAAGACCCCACTTGGAACAACTCCTTTTCACCTTGTCTATGGAAAATCTTGTCATCTTCCTGTTGAGATTGAGTATACGGCGGATTGGGCAGTAAGGAAGCTCAACTACGACGTCAAGACAGCAAAGGAGAGGCGCTTGATTCAGTTGAATGAGTTGGATGAAATTCGCCATAATGCCTATGAGAATTCAAGGATCTACAAGGAGCGAACAAAAGCATATCATGACAAGAAGATAGTCCCCAAGACGTTCTCTCCCAATGATCAGGTTCTCCTTTTCAACTCACGCTTGAAACTCTTTCCCGGAAAGCTTAGCTAGGTCTCGATGGTCTGAACCATTTAGGATCAAAGAAGTGAAAACATATGGTTCTGTTGTGTTATGGAACCGCAATGGTCGTGATTTCACTGTCGATGGACAAAGACTTAAGCCATATCTAGCAGACATTGAGAAGGATGAGAGAGAAACCATTCTCTTAACGAATGCACCTCATGCCTAAAAAGAAAAGGAGTCGAGCTAAATGACTTAAAACAAAGCGCTTTGTGGGAGGCAACCCACATGATTTTTATTTTTATTTTTAATTTTTATACTCACATTGCATGATTAACTACTTAGTTTAATTTTCCAGGAATTTTTAAAAGTGTACAAAAATACAAGAAAAAAAAAATTGTTTTAGGATAAAGACCCAAAAGGAGACCAAACAAAGAAGTGTCCCACCCTTGGTTCCCACCCTTGTCAAATGGTGAATTCTCCAACACAGGTAAGTAATTATGCCCACTCTCATTCAAATAAACCCACTTTGAGATTCACTTAATGAGCATTTGAACCTTGCACTTGATTAGTTGCATTTCATGGTTTCAATTGCTTAATTTTGATGATTCATGAATGAGATAGTACCTTAACCTTTCAAACTCATCATTTGCTTTGATCTCACTATTGTTAAACTACTTCAAAACTTTGGGATCACTAACCAAGACCCAACATGTTCTTATAGTTCACATCATATTCTCTTAGATTGTGAACTTCAAGTATTTCACAGGACGGATATCAAGGAGAGTTGGTGAAACCGACCAACACCATAACACTTATGGCGTTTTAAAGGAGATTTCAGAGGAGGAGAACAACAAGGTACAAGGAACATGGCGGACACCACTTGGAAATTATAAAGGTGGACAAAATAATCACTCTGGTCGAAGAAAATCTCAAAATGGTTGAGCAAAACTGGAGATATCCCATCAGGCATGATTTTCTCGACCAAACGGGTGATAAAGAGGACCATTATGACCTATCTCACAATCCGTGTGTCCGAAGTCCACCAAACTTCACAGGCGGCCATAAAATCAAATTTTGGTCGGCAAATACAAAAGATCGGACATGGAAATATTCACGGTTCAGGAGATATGCTTGGAAGCCCTATCCGGTCAATGGTGGGCACCAAAAAGACCGACAGACCCAAATCACCGCATAGACACCACCACCAGCTGGAACTGACTTCCTGAAGCTTCAATATCACAATTCAAGAAGAAGATACCAAAACGAACTAGCCAAACTTCAATGGGTCCAAGGAAACCTTCGCAGAGCCTTTTTGGAACACCTAATGAAGCATCTCTCAAACGGCTCGTTCAAATGGCCTCAAACTTTACAAGTGGTCAAAAAATAAGAGGTTGGTCGATGGAATTTCAAGATAGGTCAGGAAAATCTTCATGGTTCCAGCTGTGTTCTGCAGCCCTATCATTCGGTCGACCACATGGAGCCAAAGTGAGGTATCTCTCAAACCGCTAGTTAGAATCATCTCAAACTTCACCAGAGGACATAAAACATCAACTTGGACGGTGAAATTTCAATATGGGTCGAGAAAATGTTTATGGTTTGAGCTGTGGTTCATGGCACTCTTCTCGGGTCGACCAAATGAGCCATACTCGACCAAAATGCAAACCAGAGAAAATCATGCCTGGAGATTGAAAACTCACCGACCATTTATGCCTAAGGAAGTGACTCAAACACTTTTCCAGCCTAGTAACATCATCACAAATGGTCATCACTTGGTAACATCATCATATCTCTATGTTTTCATATTTTCTTTCTTATTTACCTCTCTTAATCTGATTTTTCTTTCACCCGGACGGTGCAAGCTAAGTCTGTAGCGATTATTACTAATGTGTTTGTTTATTTTGGCATTTCATTTTGCATCATTTGTCATCTTATTGAGTCATTTTTATTGAGTCAACAAAATTTTGTCGAGAATTATGACTTTATCTTGGAACTAACCATTGTTATACCTATGTCTAAGTGACCATTGAGAAGTTCTTGGCAATGTACCTTACCACAGATGCACCGTGAATGGATCAGTCTACCAGAATTGCCCACATATCTAAGGGCATAAGAAGGACCCATCTTTGACTCCGCACCTTAATGAACTTATTCTTCTCAGCTAGGGGCTTGGCATTACAAAGGGCATGACTCCTCATCCTCACCAACAAGTGAAAGTCTGTGTGAGTTCGGTTTCCCTCTCTCTCCCCTTCAAATTTAAGAAAAAGCACAAGGTCCAAGTAACTGGGGATTAGGTGGCAATCACCATCAATACTCGCGTCTATGGAAAGCCTTTTGATCCAAGTAACCAGGGATTAGGTGGCTACAACCATCAATATTTGCGTCTATGGAAGATCCACCAAAAACCTCCACAAAGAGGAGAAGAAGTAGAATAAAAAAAATATACATTGCTACCCTAAAAAGGGGACGAATCGACTTAAAGAGTGAGAAGAGAGAGAGGTGAAACAAGAAACAAGACATGTGTTTAATCAAAAGAGGATGGGTAAGAGACTATGAGCCTTTGATCGATAATCCCTAGTTGAGACTACACCTTTAGAAACTAAAGGAGTCACAGGTGGCGAATTTGGACTGTCCAAGGAGGAGTGGACTGCTTTGGGATGATTGCAAAACTCATGGTATGTACTTTCTTGTTCTTAATTCTAAATGTCATTGCTGTTTCATGTGGATCACTAAAGTAAAGGTCAATATGGATTTCTAAATGATTTGAGAATTCTCATGTTTTCAAACCTCTCTTTCCTACTTAGTTTGATTGGGGACAATCAAAAGCTAAGTCTGGGGGAGTTCATATAACCATATTTTACATGTTTTCTCTTAGTTAATTATTATGTTTTTAAGTGTTTTCAATAAGGTTTTATGCCTTTAGAGGTAGTTTTCTTGTATTTGTTGGGTTTGGAGTCTTAACAGGTTAAAACATCAAAAATGATGCAAAAAGGAGCAAAATAGCTTCCAAAAAAGGAGCAAAATAGCTTCAAACCATGATCCATGCAAGTTTTCAAGTCAAGAGCATCAATATAACTTCATTTGTCCGATTCTCGTATTTGGACTGAACCTGAGCATCCGAAAGATGGCCGCGGTTGAAGGTTTTTCCGATGTCCAAAAATAATGATATTGGTCTTGCTGATAGATATTTGAGTTAGGCATCACGGCGAAGTGGAATGGAGCCATTTGGAGCAGCCATACGGTCTAGACTTATTTTCACCTGAGACATGTCCGTCAAGGCGAGGAAATGAAGCCCATGGAGAATCAGTGCAACCCAAGGCACAGGATTTCGCGGGATGGACCTTGGATCAACTTAAATCAAGCCTAGATTGCTTTTGGTGGTTTACTTGTCCTGAACCCGGTCAAATCACGTCGCCAATCATCAAACTTGGTTAAGCAGAAAGTTTCCTTTTTCGGTTCTTCAGAAAACCAGCAACTTCTACCCTATAAATACAAGCTTTTAGGCTCGACCTAAAGGGGAGCTGATGAGACTATGGCCGAGGTTTCCGATCAGCCATTTGCCGAAGAGCAGCTTGTTGCCGAGGTTGCCGATCAGCCGTTTGCCGAAGAGCAGGTTGTTGCCGAGGTTGCCGATCAGCCGTTTGCCGAAGAGCAGCTTGTTGCCGAGGAGCATGCTATCGAAGCTACTTTGACCGTTCCAAACGTTTCCATGACTCGATCATGGACTAAGCTATTTAACCAATCCGTTGGTGGGATGCTTAGCTACTTTGGCCAGTCAGACAAAGAAGTTACTCAAACCACATTGGTTTGTTTAGCCGCCCAAGGAACTTGGTAAAGGGACAAAGTGCCCTCGAGGTGCTCTTTTTCCCTTCTAAGGTTTTGTCCCAATGGGTTTTCCTTAGAAGGTTTTTAACGAGGCCTTGGGTTCACTTTCAAACCCTCTCTTTACCAATTATGTTCGGCCCAACCGTATCATCTTTTGGCCGCCATTTTTGTTTTTGTTTTCTTTAAAATTTGAACTTAGTCTTTGTTCATTTATGTTGTGTATTTTCGAGATAGGTCTTGGAGCTTGTTCCTTGACCTCTTTCTCTCTCTTTCCTTTCCTCTTTATATTTCGAAACTCATGCATCAATAAAATTATCTAAGTCTTTTAACAAAACCTCTCATTTGTTCTTAGATCCCTTCGATTGAGCTGATCTCATTCGATCTTGTTTCTTCTAGATCATCTCTTGAAGATTCATCATTCTTTCTATTTTGAGAAGAGAATCCGGAGTTTCTCAGACCTTTCACAGTCTGTGAGACAATCCTTTCACCTATCATATCGCTTATCCTTCCGCAATTCCCATTCATTCCGCATTCATAGTTGCTTCTATGTGCTGGTTTTGGGTCGAGTTTTATCAAGTGGTATCAGAGCACATATATAAGCTAAGTGATCTTCCATTTCATGTGTTTTAATATTCGATCTGTTCTTGAATTAGTTGACTGTTCATCTTCCATTCATAATCATCATTGATTCTTTTGCTAGAATTGTTTCTATAAATTTTCGGATTGATTGCGTGTTTATATTGAACAAGTAACTGTCGTGAAATTTCTTTTGTCATAGGAACCATGGGGAACAAAGACAAACCGGGAGATGACGAAGAGTCTGAATCCAGTAGTGGCGCTTTTGATCAAGAAGCCATGATCGCTACCCTTACCAAGTTGATGGATGAAAGGCTTACCGCCTTTAGAGATGAGCTTAAGGGAAAGAAGAAGAAAGATCAAGACACGCCGGAGGAAGTCCATAATCTAGATCCAAATCCAACTCCAAAAGATTGGGATCCACGAAAGAAACCAACTGTTGAACACGCAGAAGAGTATTACAGCAATCTTGACTACTCTTCTCGTGGGAGTCGCCGAAGACATAGAAAGACCAGAGAAGAACCAGATGCTATGACCTCCAATCTTGGCAATTACAAGATGAGAATTCCGCAGTTCTTTGGAAAGAATGATCCAGATGCTTATCTTGATTGGGAGAAGAAGGCTGAGCTAGTGTTCACTTATCAAAAGTATGTCGGCGTCAACTGTGTCAAGATAGCGGCTGCTGAGTTCTATGATTATGCTCTCAGTTGGTGGGATCAAACCGTTACAGCCAGAGTTCGCAGTGGGGCTTATCCGATTGAGTCTTGGGAAGAGATGAAGCGAGTTATGAGGCGTAGATTTGTTCCTAACCATTATCACCGAGATCTATATTCAAAACTAAGGAAGCCCACAAGGCGCTCGCTCTATCGAGGACTACTGCCAGGAGCTTGAGGTTTTGATGATAAGAGCTAACATTGTGGAGGAAAAGGAAGCCACAATGTATCGGTTCCTTGGTGGTTTGAATCGTGAAATACTAGATGTACTTGAGATGCAACACTACAATGAGCTGGAGGAGATGCTACACAAAGCGGTTCTGGCCGAGCAGCAAATCAAGCGGAAGAGTTCTACACGTTCTGGTTTGGATTTCTGTAAAACTAACTTCCAGAGAGATAGTAAACCAACATTCACTCCTAAGACAGAGACTAAACCGTCAAGTTTTGTTCCAGAAAAGAGTAAGGTTCGGACCAAAGGAACTTCGTCCACAAGGACCCGTGATCTTAAGTGTTACAAGTGTCACGGATTGGGACACTATGCTAGTGAGTGTGTTAATCGCCGGGTTATGATCTTCAAGGAGAATGGAGAAGTTGAGTCTGAGGAGGAGCCAGAGTTAGATATTGTCCAAGAGGCTGAAGAATATGAAGCAAAACCAGTAAGTGGTCGGCTTTTAGTGGCAAGACGAGTTTTGAACGTTCAGGTCCAACCAGAAGAAGAAGAGCCAAGAGAAAACTTGTTCCATTCAAGGTGTCTGGTTAAAGAGAAGGTCTGTAGTCTTATCATAGACGGAGGCAGTTGTACCAATGTTGCAAGTGAGACTATGGTGCAGAAACTTGGGCTAAAACCACAAAATCATCCACGGCCATACAAGTTACAATGGTTGAACAATGAAGGAGAAATGAGTGTCAAGACTCAAGTGATCGTGCCATTATCCATTGGAAGTTATGAGGATGAAGTTTTGTGTGATATCTTGCCTATGGACGCCGGTCATATACTTTTAGGAAGGCCTTGGCAATCTGATCGCCGCGTGATACATGACGGGTTCACCAACAAGTATTCCTTCACCCACAAAGGCCGTAAGACAGTGCTCATTCCTTTAACTCCTCATGAAGTTTATGAAGATCATAAACAACTTGCCAACAAGGAAACCAGGTTAGATAAATAACCATATTTATTTATCAAGGCCAACCAGGTTAAACAAGCTATGCTCTCTAAATGACCGATGCTTTTATTTGTTTTTAAAGAAACACTAATGAGCTTAACCAACCTTGAGCCGGTCATTCCAAGCGAGATGTCAAATCTTTTTCCGGAATTTAAAAGCGTGTTTCCAGAAGATAGTCCACAAGGCTTACCTCATGTTCGAGGTATTGAACATCAAATCGATTTTGTCCCTGGATCCACTCTTCCAAACCGGCCAGCGTACCGCACCAATCCAGTTGAAACCAAAGAACTACAGCGTCAAGTTGATGAACTTATGGCTAATGGACATATTCGTGAGAGTATGAGTCCTTGTGCTGCACCAGTTCTACTTGTGCCCAAGAAGGATGGAACGTGGCGTATGTGCGTTGACTGCCGTGCTATTAATAACATCACTGTAAAGTATCGCCATCCCATTCCTAGACTTGATGATATGCTTGATGAATTACATGGGTCTTGCATTTTCTCTAAGATTGATCTTTTTTTTTTTTTGACGTCGTCTCTAAGATTGATCTTAAAAGTGGTTATCATCAAATTAGGATGAAAGAAGGTGATGAGTGGAAGACTGCTTTTAAAACAAAACATGGTTTATATGAATGGCTTGTTATGCCATTTTGTCTTACTAATGCACCTAGCACCTTCATGCGCTTAATGAATCATGTCCTTAGAGCATTCATTGGTCATTTTGTGGTTGTTTATTTCGATGATATTTTGGTTTATTCCAAAAACATGCCTGAACATCTTGATCATCTCTAATCCGTTCTAAATGTTCTTAGGAAAGAGGAGCTTTATGCTAACTTGAAGAAATGCACCTTTTCTACGGATAACCTTGTCTTTTTAGGTTTTTTTGTGAGTGCAGATGGAGTAAAGGTTGATGAGGAGAAGGTCAAGGCAATTCGCGAATGGCCAAGCCCTAAGACTATTGGAGAAGTTCGGAGCTTCCATGGTCTGGCCGGGTTCTATAGGCGGTTCGTTAAAGATTTTAGTACCTTGGCCGCACCTTTAACCAAAGTCATCACGAAGGAAGTTGGGTTTAAATGGGACAAAACACAGGAGGATGCGTTCCAAGCTCTTAAAGATCGACTTACTAACGCCCCTGTTTCGACTTTACCTGATTTTACTAAAACCTTTGAGATTGAGTGTGATGCCTCAGGGATAGGATTCAGAGCCGTTCTAATGCAAGACAAGAAGCCCATTGCTTTCTTCAGTGAGAAACTCGGTGGTGCTACTTTGAATTATCCGACTTATGATAAGGAGCTCTATGCCCTGGTGTGTGCACTACAAACTTGGCAACACTATCTCTGGCCAAAGGAGTTTGTCATCCACACAGACCACAAGTCACTCAAGCACCTTAAAGGCCAGCAGAAACTGAATAAAAGACATGCCAGGTGGGTTGAGTTCATTGAGACCTTTCCCTATGTGATCAAATATAAGAAAGGTAAGGACAATGTTGTAGCCGACGCATTGTCACAGAGCTACACTCTTCTTTCAACTCTTGATACTAAACTTCTCGGCTTTGAGCAGATTAAAGAGTTGTATGAGCATGATTCGGATTTTTCTGAGATTTTTAAAAGTTGTGCTAAGTTTGCCTCTCGCCGGTATGTGAGACAGGATGGGTTCCTCTTTTATGAGAACCGACTCTGGGTGCCTAATTGTTCTTTGAGGGACTTGTTTGTCAGGAAGCCCATGGAGGTGGACTTATGGGACACTTCGGAGTGTTCAAAACATTACAAGTGATGAGAGATCACTTCCATTGGCCTCACATGGTGAGACATTGAGAGGATCTGTGCCCGATGCCCCACTTGTAAACAGGCTAAGTCTAAGGTTTAGCCTCACGGTTTGTATACTCCTTTACCCATTCCTCATCCTCCGTGGACTGATATTTCTATGGACTTTGTTCTTGGTTTGCCTAGGACTAGAACTGGAAAGGATTCAATATTTGTGGTTGTTGATCGGTTCTCTAAAATGACTCATTTCATTGCTTGCCATAAAACTGATGATGCATCTCATATTGCCAATTTGTTCTTTAAAGAAATTGTTCGTTTGCATGGCATGCCGCGCACCATTGTGTCTGATAGTGATGCTAAGTTCTTGAGTTATTTTTGGAAGACTTTATGGTCTAAGTTGGGTACTAAGCTTTTGTTTTCTACTACTTGTCACCCGCAAACTGATGGCCAAACTGAAGTTGTTAATAGAACTTTAGGAACTCTCTTGCGCACCTTTGTTAGAAAGAATCTTAGAAGTTGGGAAGAATGCTTGCCTTATGTCAAGTTTGCATATAATCGTGCTGAACATTCTGCTTCTAAATTCTCGCCATTTCAAAATTTTTATGGGTTTAATCCCATCACCCCTTTAGATTTAATGCCTTCGCCTTTGAGTGAAAGGGTTAGCATAGATGGAAAGCACAAGGCAGAAATGATCCAGAAAATCCATAAGCAGGCAAGGAAGAACATTGAAAAGAAAACAAAACAGTATGAGGCACATGCAAACAACAGCTGACGTTAGATCGTGTTTGAAGTTGGTGACAAAGTGTGGATACACTTGAGGAAAGAACGATTTCCGGCTGAAAGAAAGTCTAAACTGATGCCGCGAGTGGATGGTCCATTTAAAATCACAAAGCGAATGAACAACAACTCTTATCAAGTTAACCTCCAAGGTAAGTATAAAATAAGTCAGAGTTTTAATGTTACTGATTTATCTCCTTTTATTGGAGATGATCCTGATTTGAGGTCAAATCCTTTTCAAGAAGGAGGGAATGATGAGACTATGGCCGAGGTTGCCGATCAGCCGTTTACCGAAGAGCAGCTTGTTGCCGAGGTTACTGATCAGCCGTTTTCCGAAGAGCAGCTTGTTGCCGAGGTTGCCGATCAGCCGTTTGCCGAAGAGCAGCTTGTTGCCGAGGAGCATGCTGGCGAAGCTACTTTGACTGTTCCAAACGGTTCCATGACTCGATCACGGACTAAGCTCTTTAACCAATCCGTTGGTGGGATGCTTAGCTACTTGGGCCAGTCCGACAAAGAAGTTACTCAAACCACATTGGTTTGTCTAGCCGCCCAAGGAACTTGGTAAAGGGACAAAGTGCTCTCGAGGTGCTCTTTTTCCCTTCTAAGGTTTTGTCCCAATGGGTTTTCCTTAGAAGGTTTTTAACGAGGCCTTGGGTTCACTTTCAACCTTATCATCTTTTGGCCGCCATTTTTACTTTTGTTTTCTTTAAAATTTGAACTTAGTCTTGGTTCATTTATGTTGTGTATTTTCGAGATAGGTCTTGGAGCTTGTTCCTTGACCTCTTTCTCTCTCTTTCCTTTCCTCTTTATATTTAGAAACTCATGCATCAATAAAATTATCTAAGTCTTTTATCAAAACCTCTCATTTGTTCTTCGATCCCTTCGATTGAGCTGATCTCATTCGATCTTGTTTCTTCTAGATCATCTCTTGAAGATTCATCATTCTTTCTCTTTTGAGAAGAGAATCCGGAGTTTCTCAGGCCTTTCAGTCTGTGAGACAATCCGTTCACCTATCATATCGCTTATCCTTCCCCAATTCCCATTCATTCCGCATTCACACTTGCTTCTATGTGCCGGTTTTGGGTCGACTTTTATCAGGAGCTGTGTGTGCGCTGTCAGAGAGAAGAGAGGGAGGTCCTGGAGAGCAGAAGAAGACAGAGAGAAGAGGCTCTTCTCAGGATCCAAGGCTCACTCACACACACACACAAATCCTTAAACACTTATCTATTCTCTTTTCTTTTGTATTGAACCTGAAGGTTTCAAGGGAGATTCGACTTTATTCTTTAATAGAGAAGCTTTCTTCAACCCTTATCTCTTTTAATACTCACATAATGCTTTCATACATCTCTTGTTGTGTTGTTTGCATCATGGCTGACTAGTTTCATTGTTGGGCATAAGAGTTTTTCAAGGGAATTCATGGATTGATCACTAGGTTGTTAGATTTGGTTTTTATCATTAGATGTTCTTCATTCAAGTTTGTGCTTACTGATTATAGCTAGATTGACCATTTATGCTATTGCTTTTAGGTTGATTTACATTCTGACCGTTTGTTATATCTCTTGAACCAACTTGAGTGAGCAAGGCATAGTAACCTACGGGAGTAGAATTACAAAGCCTTGTGAACAATTTCGAATTTGGACTTTATATGCTTGTTTAATCACTTGATTACCTGCGGGAGTAGAGTAATCTTAGGTTGTTTAAACATAATTAATTGACATTGCGGAAGTAAGTTGATTATACATTCATAATTCGAGTTCTAGAACATATCTATTGATCACCTTGTTTAACTATCCAAATAAACTCATCCATGATGACCTTAGAATTCTCTTATGCACAATGCTTTTCCTTATTGTTTACATTTGATTATTGCTTTGTTTCTTTTTGTTTTAGATTCACAACACCATCAAATCATATTTTGTTCTAGCTTGATTTTCAGTCTCTATAAGTTTGAAGTGAAATAACATCTCCTTGTGGTTCGACCCCGAACTATACTACTCTCTTGCTGTGCACTTGCAGTTGTGTAGGTTGGGTTAATTATTACTTGAAGCTAAACCCAACCAGCATCGTTAAAACGTTTCTACATGGATAAGGCAACTCCTCTGAGTACACCTATGGTAGTTAGATCACTTAATTCGAAAAAGATCCTTTCCGACCACATGAAGAAAATTAAAAGATACTTGGTCCTGAAGTACCATATTTAAGTGCAATTGGTGCCCTTATGTATTTTGCGAATTGTACTCGTCCAGACATATCATTTGCCATCAATCTCTTGGCAAGATTTAGCTCCTCTCCTACTCAAAGACATTGTAATGGAATTAAGCATGTCTTTCGCTATCTTCAAGGAACGATTAATTTAGGATTACTTTATCCTAATGGCCAAATGATTGGTTTTGTAGATGCAGGATACCTGTCTGATCCACACAAAGCCAGATCACAAACTGGTTACGTTTTCACTATCGGAGGAACCGCTATATGATGGCGCTCTCAGAAACAAACACTTGTGGCCACTTCTTCCAACAATGCTGAAATCATTGCGCTCCACGAAGCAAGCAGGGAATGTGTTTGGCTTAGATCAATAAGTCAGCATATTCAATCAAGTAGTGGAGTTCGAAACAGTACAGACCATTTTATACGAAGATAATGCTGCTTGTGTTGCTCAAACAAAGGAAGGGTATATCAAAAGCGATAGAACCAAACATATTCCACCAAAGTTCTTTTCATATACTCAAGAGCTTGAAAAGAATAAATCCATTGAAGTGAAGTATATTTGGTCGTCAGACAATGCCGCTGATCTCTTCACAAAATCACTACCCACCTCAACATTCAAGAAACATATCTACAGCATTGGAATGCGTCATCAAAAGGACTTGTAAAATATGATTCCAATTCGAGGGGGAGCTATATGGTTGTACTCTTTTTGTTTTACCACGGTTTTTTCCACTGTGATTTCCTGGAAATGATTTTTAACGAGACCACTTAAAAATACATATGACGATGGACTTCAAGGGGGAGTTTTATAAAAGTCAGCCGACGTTACAAAAGTTAGCCGAAACATCGGCGTAAAGAAAGTAAAGAGGAGCCCACGTCATTTATGGATACAATTAAAATAGTCGAAATTCCAATCTATAAATACAAGCATATTACTTTGTTATAAAAGGTAATAAGAAATATCACTCAGTTCCTCCCTCTCATTGGTACTCAGATACTTTCTCTCCTTCTTTTTACAAGTAATATAATTACTTTATAAATTATTATTATAAACACTTCGATAATATAATAATACTTCACACACTTATATAATATAATATAACTAGGTACGGCCCGCCGCTTGCAGCGCGGGCTATGAGGTTTGGTATAAAATTTTGGCTTCATAAAATTAAGCATCTTATGAAATTTTACTTTTAGATTATATGGAATATTTCCGTATACTCTGAACCGACGGATGACATATTCAAGTTAGTTTTTAAAAAATAACTGTAATGATTAGAGTGTCGAGATTTATACAAAATTTGACTTGAGTATGACTAATTTTGATTAGGTTTTGACACACAAAATAATTCAGTCCATGCCTTAAATATTAAACATAGATTCATGACATTAACAAAAGTTTGATTTAATAAGAAATGATAGAAAGAAAACATTACTAAAACAACACAAACACTTATTTCGACTACATGAATTTTCCGAAGCATCCCGCGACTTTCTCTGCAAGGTGATTATAGTAGTTCACGGTGACAGAACTACTAACTCCTGAACTGAACCATCACTGTCATGAAAACTGCAAAAACATTTACGTGATTTGACTTTTATTAGTTACCAATATATGGGTTGCAAATTCATCACTGAAAATGTTAGTGAGAAAAGCTTTGTTACTTACTATTCGTAACTGAAGTCAAAAACATCCTGGTAAGGCCCATTAAACTCAAATCTAGATATACCGCCAGCATCCTTAATCTTGATCTCATTTGTTCCTAGCACCGGTAAAATTAGTTAGTGTTCAGTGACGTAGATAATACATGAAATATGTTTAACTGTCTCTGGTGTAATTACAATCTGAGTAAGATAAACCGAACATACTTGGGTCCATGTAAACCATCCAGTCACTCATTGTGATGATAGTTTCTGTATCACCGTGCCTCCACCATTTATTATATAGCTGGAATGCCAATACTCCATAAGCTTTGCATTCCAAGACGTCACCACTAAAAACAGGGTAAAGCTTTGAGACATGTTAAACGGAGAAATTCAACCAAAGTTACATTACCAATAAGTTTTTAAAAGTGATTTTAAAATTAGTCAGAACACTTACCCTAAGTTCTTGATCAAGAATGTCACTTTATTAGTTTTCTTGTCATCTGCAAGTGTAAAGCTCCTGTCTCTAACAACTTTTAGTTTACCAACGTTTTCCAGATAGCCTATAAGGTCTGATATGCAATAAAGCCATCGTTAAAATCAAACAGTGATTCCCGATTCAGCCATTGTTAAAAATTATACTATGCAAATAAAAAACCTCCGTTTTTTTGACATACCAATTGGATAATGGGAGCTGTACACTCCATTCTTTATATCTATGTAGTCCTTGAAGTTCATGTAGTGATCCTGGTGAACACCACCTGAATTATTCACCTCTGTATCTTCCGTGCAAATAATACAATGATCATTCAGAGCGAAGCGAAAATCAGTTGATGCCAACTCAACGATGAGGCCAGTGAAGATTTTCCAGTGGTCCTCGTGCACATAATAATTGAACTTATCATAGAGTCCAAACTCTGGGCTGACCTTAGCAGATATTTTTCCACCCTTTACATACACCCAAATTAGATTATTAGGAGTATATATAAAACATAGTTCCTTAATTCAGATTATACTACACTTGCCAAAAAAACCATTCATCTACATGAACTCATTGTTTAGGATAAAGAATGAACTTACATATTCATCTACTAACAGAAAACGCAATATGTTATAACCCTTATTGACCAATCATTCCCTTAACCCTTACATATCTACTAACCACCTCCGTCTATCATCTCACTCCACTTCTTCAACACCTTAACCCTTATTGACCAATCATTCCTCTGAGGAGAAAGCTCTGAGATTCTAGACCTATTCGCCATCTTTGAATATTATTTGTGATCCTATTTTCACTCTAAAAATGGAGAATTTACCGTATTTATAGGGAGAGATTTAGGTTATAGTGAATTCCTTTTCCTGAATCATCCGTCCTCCAAAGAACATTGATTTTGAAATTCAAATGACATTGATAGTTTTTTGACCGTTTCGAAATTAAGATTTAATTCAATAAATACACAACTCAAATTCCAATGAATTTTTAGAAGAAACTTTTGCGTGTGTCAATAGAAGAAGTTACAGCTTTTCTTCTGTTCATAGATACGACATCACTTGGCATTTTTGAAGAGGTATTTATACGGAATTATAGATACCAATTAGTATAAAACAGCATGATGCTAGTTTCTTAGTGATAATTTAGACTCTCGTAGTGTCATATAAAACTTTTTGTTTATTATTATGCAGTCATTTTGGAGACAGATACTTGTGAAATACTAAATCGCTTCAATGATGTTTCCTTTTTAGCTATTCTTCGTAGGTAACGATTGAGGGAAGGAGAAGTGCACCATTTTTGGGACAACACGACAGTTTAAAAGGTATGTCTTCTATTGGGCCAGTAGCATATGAATTTGTATATCGCCTAGCATTGCTTCTGTTTAGTGGGCCAAAATATTAAGGTCGGCCTATTGAATCATCAGTTCAGTTCAGGATATTAGACCAAGCCCATTCTGAATCTAAACATGTACTCAAGCAATGCTCTTTGCAGATGGAAGTAGGATCATGTTTCGTTAAAAAATGTTGAGAAAGAAATCCTCTGATCTGAAACTCATAATAACCCATTTCCTGATGATCTGAAAAAGGTATAATTAACGCCAAAAAAAACAATGAAATCGTCTGATATAATAATATAGAAAAATTAGAAACGTTGTTAGAGGTTCTCGAAAACCTCTTTGAGAACAACGTCTGTTGTTTTCCTCTGCGACTTCCCATCGCTGTTGTAACATCCGTGAACCAGAAAATTGTTTTAGAAATGGTATCGGACGGCATTAGGGGTTGAGGGGTGGATTACATATGCTCTTTGAGGTGTGAATTTAGGATTGATTGTACATGTTCTTGTTTGATTGTTGTACATGTACACGAACACCGATTGAATTATATTTTGGAAGGCAAAACATATCTCGGCTGAACCCAGGGCATTATCACAAAAGAGTCCAGCCGATATGAGAAACATTCGCTGTATTTATTAAAAATGTTTGTAATTCATGGATTTACCGTTCCAGAAATCGTTCACGTGAAAGAAAAACTTCATGAATCCGCTGACGATCTTGCAAAGTTAACACAAACATCAACTGAGTTATATTTTTTTTTTTTAAACGTGTACATACCCGAAATAACAAAGCGCAATCAGGAAAATTTAAACACACTACACAAAGCTTTCATAGCAAACACGACATAACGATAAAGTGACCATAATATTAATCTGCGTACAAAGAAAATAAACGTTGTTAGATTTGTATGATACCAAATTAAATACCAATAATGATTGTAATTTATGGATTTACCATTCTAGAAATCGTTCACGTGAAAGAAAAACTTCATGAATCCGCTGACGATCCTGCAAAATTAACACAAACATCAATTGAGTTTATTTTTTTCAAACGTGTACATACCCGAAATAACAAAGCGCCATCAGGAAAATTTAAACACACTACACAAAGCTCTCATAGCAAACACGACATAACGATAAAGCGACCGTAATATTAATCTGCATACAAAACAAATTAATGTTGTTAGATTTGTATGATACCAAATTAAATACCAATAAATACGCAAAGCATGAATAGCACGAAACCATAAATAGCAACAAAACCAGAGTTAAAACGTTTTTCGGCGAAATATAGATGAAGCAAAAGACACCAAAGTGATGCCGTCAAAATTTAAACAGAGCCGTGTAAAACTTACATTACAACAGACCGCAAATCTCCGAATTGCCCACAACCCTAGCTGCGCGAAAAGCAAACAATCGTAGATAGAACCGTATGCAAGCTAAAATCGCAAACACGACATAACGATAAAGTGACCATAATATTAATCTGCGTACAAAGCAAATAAACATTGTTAGATTTGTATGATACCAAATTAAATACCAATAATGATTGTAATTTATGGATTTACCGTTCTAGAAATCGTTCACGTGAAAGAAAAACTTCATGAATCCGCTGACGATCCTGCAAAATTAACACAAACATCAATTGAGTTTATTTTTTTCAAACGTGTACATACCCGAAATAACGAAGCGCCATCAGGAAAATTTAAACACACTACACAAAGCTCTCATAGCAAACACGACATAACAATAAAGCGACCGTAATATTAATCTGCGTACAAAACAAATTAACGTTGTTAGATTTGTATGATACCAAATTAAATACCAATAATTACGCAAAGCATGAATAGCACGAAACCATAAATAGCAACAAAACCAGAGTTAAAACGTTTTTCGGCGAAATATAGATGAAGCAAAAGAGACCAAAGCGATGCCGTCAAAATTTAAACAGAGAAGTGTAAAACTTATATTACAACAGACCGCAAATCTCCGAATTGCCCACAACCCTAGCTGCGCGAAAAGCAAACAATCGTAGTAAGAACCGTCTGCAAGCTAAAATCGCCAAAAACTGCATAAATACTAAATTATATATTATATATGAGACCAAATCTACAAAATATATATGAGACCAAATCTACAAAATAAATTGGCGAAAACTAAAGCAAGAACCCAAAAAATCTGTAGACGATATGAGAACTACTCGAAGTATATATATAAGAGACAGTAGTTAGGGTTTCAACGCCTAAACCGCCCAATTATACAATTATCGATAATCCGATAAGTGCATATACGAATCTATCATCGTAACCGAAAGTGAAGTTATTCTATTTCATATTATATCTTGCCAAATATGTGTGTTTATCCCTTGACCAAGAAAGAAGGAAGTTTGCCCTTTTTAATCACATTAATTCGTTTAAATTCGCTAAAATTTGAATATTAACTTAAAGACGTAATTAGACACGCTAATCTTTGTATTCATTAAGGGCACGAGGGTAATCTCTATACTATTAATTGAGAAGTACATCTTTGTTTTTGGACCAAAAAACCATCCCTCTTTATGAACAAAATCTGTTTGGAAACATGTATATCTAAGGTTAATTTAGTNATGGTCTGGTACAATCAATCGATTATTCTAATTTCTGTTTCAATTAAAGTAGATAATACCATAATTTCCATTATAATCTAGAGATAATACCAAATTCGAATATGATCAGAATTACCTGTTTCAATTAAAGTAGATAATACCATAATTCTCTATTAGAATCTGGAAAAAAATGCTAAGAACTAGCTATAATACCAAAAAAATGTAAATAACTAACGATAATACTAAATCCCAATTTGATTA
>OVBJ01001684.1:12110-25279 GCA_900406535.1 Noccaea bulbosa | reverse complement strand
TATATATATATATATATATATGAGTGTGATCATGCTAGACCGAGCATGTGATCGACATATAACATATTGGTGAAAGTCTAATTGATTTGGATTTCTTAACTGGTGAGAGTTAATTTATCGTTTTTTTTTTTAGTTTCGAGAAAACAAAAGCTAACTGAGTTGCGAAAGTAACATAATTAAAATGTGATGTGGATGTAGAACTTTAATCCATACAATTATAATAATTTGGTTTGGTAATAAAAGAAAAAAGGAAAGTGACAGTGGGGACGAAGGAAATCCATGCAGATCTTCGTAGGGATTCTAAGTATAGTGGACCACTCCTTCGTTGTGTAGATTGTTTTCATTGAAATGGTTTATGACATAATATCCGTTTAAAAGTTGAGATATCTATCAACTGATATCGTTATATAAGGCAACATGATTATAACGCTCCGACTACCAGTCATCTACATCATCTCTCAGTCCATGGACTTCACCTCAATGGTTGGTATGCTATTTTTGAGAGATTCTAAAGACTTATTTACTGCAATCAACATCTAATCTTTTTCTGTGTTTTGACTTCACTCACATGGTTTTACAAACTACTTCCATATCATTCCACTACGCAGTATGCTTAATTCTGGTGTTTCTTATGAATTTTTGACCAAAAAAGTAATTGCATGCACTTTGTTGACATAAATAACTAAATCAATTTTCTTAAAATTCTCTTTATTTATCACAAACTGGGATGTTACGAGATTTCTATATTTCTTTTTAAATTATTAACATTTAAAGGTCTTCGACCATCTTGTTTTGTTGTATACAATATGATTTCAATATGTAGATGATAAAAATGAAGGTCATAGATGGTTGCAAAAATCACAAAGACATGCATACACTATGATGGAATGGTATTTTTAGGCATACACATGTTCCGGAGATTGGTTCTTTGTCAATGATAATTTCTTTAGATTCTCATGCTTATTCTCTTGGAAAATATTGTTTTTATATAGTCAACGAATAAACAACCCTTAATTTTCTATATGTAGCTATATATATAACACGCACATACGACACATTACGCATACATCAGCTAAACAACATGGTGTGTCTGGCATATCTCGCGTACATACATGAACACACACACGCACATACGACACGTTACACGTATAACAATTAAACAATCATGGACATGGTAGAAACGAGACATGTAGGCATGCTTTATACGATTGTGAAATGTGTCGGAAGACAATGTGACATTAATTATACATTGGCAGGATCCTACGACAATATCAACTTGATCTTCGAGCAAATCAAAGTTTCTTAGAGAAAAACAGGTAAGATTTTGAAGAAAATGGTTATAAGGGAATCTTGAAGGTGGGTCCAAGATCTTGGAAATTTCTTCACAGCTCTTTTCTATGTAACCAAAAACTTTCTCTCTGATTCTCTGCCATTATTCATATCTTTGGATCTCTCCTTTTTTTGTCTGACGGACGTGTTAAGTTGGTACGATAAACTTTTCTCACAACAAAGATCTTATCGTAAAAAACAATGAAACATCCAATCTAGCAAATAGTGAAAAATAATTTTATTGTAATAATTTCGGTGAAAAATATAATTTTGGTTTTGTCGTTAAATAGCGACATATGCTAATTCTGTCAATCACTTTTTTCGTAACCAATCAATCACTGATATTTGGTCTAAATCTATTACAGTTAATTACATTCAAAAGCTTTTTTACATTTAGCTTCTTAGAGCGTCTGCATCCCACAACCCCAATATAGAATTCTATATATATTTTAAGATTAAAAATAATATTAATTTAGGTTAAAAGTTTCATACACATTTTTTCAATTCTGAGACTCACATTGCAGAAATCTATATCAGTTCTTAAAAATGAAAAAAAATAATTAATTTACAATAGTTTTAAATTTATAGAAATTGAAAGAAAATCAACATACACTTGCACATTCTTAAGGAGGTTAATCTTGCAATGACCACAACAGCAGTTTCTTGATCATACGCTTGCACAAGTTCCATGTATCATATGTGTTAATGGTGGGATTGTGCCAAACCCCTCTACGGACCCAATACAGATGTTATCTAGACCCATATCCGAGTCCGAGACCAAACAAGGCCCAAGACAGCATAAAAAAGAGGAAATGAATCTCAGGATTCACATGTTCGCCCTAGAAATGTTGGCACTATAAATAGACGTTGTAACCATATGATAAAAGAGAGACACATTGAATAAAAGAGGGCTCTCGGGCAACGTTAATCTTCCGGATCGTCCGAACAAGTTGTTCTTGATTCGGTTCGGTTCCCAGTTCGGAGTCGGGACAAACAATCATGCCGACCTCCTTTCCTCCGCTCGTTCGTATCCGATCTATCTTGCTTAACTCGACTTGTAACTCTGATCTTGGTCCCTCTTAATACGAATCATCCGACCTCGTCCTTATTCTTATACTCATAAAACAAGTTATCGATCTCACCACTTACAATATGTTGCATTGACAATAAAAAGTGGGAGAAGTAAACTAACGTGTCCAAGAACAAGCCATCATCACTCAAGCACTTGACTTTGGTAGATCCAGGGAACAAGTTCCTAAACTTATCACACTGTAAAATTGCTGCTAAACGACCAGCAGAGCATCCAGAGAGAACTGCCAAACAGAATTATAAACAATTAAAATGAAATCAACATATCAAGTGTTGTCCCAGATGTTACACAAAGCCCAAAAAGTAGAAGTTTTACAAGCCTTTACGAGGAAGATTTTACCATCCGGTTATGAATTTCTTCCATGCCCAGCTTCTGATCAACTTGTAAAACGTCTAAACATGAAAATCAATTATCAAGATTCATGAATGAGATCAAAACCAACTTGTAAAGAGTTTCATTTTTCAGCAATCACTAAATTTTCAAAGAACAGACTATGATTTTGAAAGAAACTAAACAGAGCAATCTCAAAACTTTAATAATGCTATGAGCAAACTGCTAAAAGGAAAACATATCATTCTTTCTCAAAACCTTCATATGATCGAAGCTAAGCTAAAACTTTCGAATTCTCAGCAAAACTACAATTCCGAACCCGTAACTGACCAATTCACGAGAAGATTCGGCACTAATCCCAGTAACACCCATTAGAAATGTGAGGAATTTCGCCATCTAAACCCTCAATCGGAGAATTTATGAACAGGACAACATATGAAATCCTAAGGACGTATTTCTGGATCGGGGGAAAGGGGAAAAATTGATTAACCTCCTGACCAGTGCGATGTGAAGAACACGAAGAAGAAGAGGAGGGTTTGAGGAGGGTTTGGGTGTAGAATCATCATCATCTTCACCGGAATGAGCAATCGGAGCTCCGATCTCTGTTAGCCATCACGATCCCGGGTTTCATGTCGCCCATAAACACTGAAGAAGAGCAAAATTGTTTTTTTTTTGTTCGCCCTCTCTCTCTATGTATGTGTTAAGAAAAAGAAGAAGATGAAGTTCACCGGATCGGAGAGATCGTTTCAGCGGAGAGAGAAGAAGACAATCAGAGAAGAAGACGATGAGAGAAAATGTCGCGAGAAAGAAAAGAAAAAAATGATTTAGAAAAATAAAAAATAACACTAATTACCGGAAGAGTCGATTCATAGCGGCCTCCTATAGAGACGGGTTCAGCAAAAATTCATGCCAACTCATTTCTTTTTTTTGTTTTTTTCTTTTTCTTTTAATTCCAACTCAACATAGAATCTCTTCAAAACTCTGCGATGCATATGATCTTATATTTGTATATCTTATGAGAAGTTTACAAGCTATTTGTCAACTATATAATCTTCAAATTTAAAATCGCGAGATGTACGTGACCAACTGGTTATATGGTTAGATTTTAGTATTTTACTACAAGGATTGATTATATTTCTTTTCCACATACATATTTGAAATTCTGACATATAATTTGTTTTATTTTGCAAAACAATAATTTTTTTTTTTTTTATAACTCTGGTATCTGGTCTAAGTTGAAAAACCGACTATCCCTGCGAAAGGGTCCAGGACCCCAACGGAAAGGATGTTAAATTCATTGTGGCCCAGACAACTCGAATCTAGGACGGGCACTCCAGCTGAAGCTCCTTTACCACTAGACCATGCAAAACAATAACTTGTGAATTCAGAGTAGAGAGGCTTTTGATACGATGACGTTTCAAGTTTTTGGAAATCAAGTCAAGTGGGAGAGTTGTACGCTGTGTTCAAAATTTCGTTAATCGCTATTCAGTCGGTCTGTCACCGATTAGCGATTTTTTAAAAATCGGTGATAAATCGGAGATTAATCAGGATATAATTTTTACTATATTTTAATATATTTTTAAATTATATATATATATATATTTTGTATGACTTTAATACAAAAATCATAAATTCATACAAAGAGATTATATTAAGCATTTTTACTAATACACATCTAATGCAAAATGGCTTCAATTTTGTTCTTCATTTTTACTAATACACATCTACATTATATATATATATATATATAAATTTTATTCTTATGATTTGGGCCATTTTCAATACAAATGGATTTTAATTTTTTATTAAAATAAAAAGATCCAAATAACTTTAGCGATTAATTAGCCGAATTTTTTAATTAATTTGCCAAATTTTTCATTTAATCGGTCAAACCACGGTTGACCAATTAATTATGTCGATTAAGTAAAATCGGTACGGTTGGCACTCGATTAACAATTAATCACAGATTAATCGGCAAATAGGTCGATTTTTTGAAATGAACGTGATCGATCGGCCTATGAACGTCCGAACGAATCTAAGAATATCTTATCAGCTTTTCGATGTGTGGGCCCACAATATCTAACTAGCATCGAGTAAAAGTAAACCACTTTTTTTCCAGCTATATCGAAAACGGAGATTTTGCAACAGTCTTTAACAATATAGTTCGATAGATGAGCAAGACAATATTTGGGCCTTGTTCTGCCAATAACTTAGTATCTGCATTTAAGAATTAAGATTGGGCCGTTATGAGCAGAAAACTAAAAGGAAAAAAGACAAAAACAAAATGTCTGAGCCCGGGTTCGAACCGGGGACCTCTAGTGTGTGAGACTAGCGTGATAACCGACTACACCACCCAGACTTTGATGTCGAACTAATCCGCATACTATTTATCTTACGTCAGTCGAAAATATTTGATGCTTTCATTATTATTATTATTATTATTATTATTATTATTATTATTATTATTATTATTAGTTTTTGGTATATCATGACTTCAAGATATTTTAAAAAGGAAATGTTCTGAGATGAAAAAAATTAAAATCGAAACTCATAATTTGAAATAAATTACCTAAAATTTTAACAATAAAACAATTTTCCTAAGCTCAACTAAGAAACATAGCAAAACTCAAATCATTCAAAGTACTAAGTTCAATACACTCCCAAAAAATATTTTAAGAAAATGGGAGAAGAAAACGAAATTGAAATTGCCATGTTAAGTTAAAGAGATAATGAATGATGATTAAGGTGAAGATTATTTTATTCAGGACACGACAAAAAAGTCTTTCTCGAGCCACGAGTAGAAACATATAAGTTTCCAGGTTTTAATTTCGTGGCCAAGAATGGTTGGGAGGGTTTTGATTCGGATAACTTGATTTCTAAACTCTAATTATTACGACGCCTTATCTTACAATATTTGATTTGTTGAACCAATTTCAAATCCATCCCGACAGTCAATGAAATTATAACAACGTATAACAAACAAAAGGAAAAAAATAACGTAGATGTTTAATATAGTAGTACTCAGACTTGTGGGACAAAAAAAAAAAAAAATCTACGAACAAATTTTTTGACTCGTAATTTTCGTTGTTTCAACACCGTTCAGTTGTGCTCGTGAGTGACTAATCATCAATCATTCTCAAAAAGAAATTTTTTTTGGTTTTAATGTCTAATAAAATGTTGCTGTTATTAGATTCTTTATTTGTAGAATTTTAAGCTTTGAAACAATACATGTGTACTACCTGATATAAGTGATGATATGTTCCGGTTTCAATTATTTGTTCATTGAAGATTATGAATGGTTATTGAATATGCATATGTATTAAATGAATCATTTGATAGATATAAAGTACTAACATTACAACAACAAAAAGGCATTACAATCCTTTTTCTTTTTATTTTGTCCGGGGAAGAGTTACATATTTGATACCTATTACCATATATCAAGTTAATCGAAGTAGTAAGAAAAAATAGCAAGTAACTAATACTCTAATATATATCTCCCCTTTACAACATGTGAATAATTTGTTGGAAAATTTTCAAAAATACATTTTTTGAGATGTTTATTCTCAAAACTACACATTTAAAATGACTATTTTCAAATATACACTTTTTCATTTAGTAAAAAAATTCTAAACCCTAAAATATAAATCTTTAACCCTAAAATATAATCTTGAACACTTAAATCTAAATCCTAAACTTTAAAATCTAAATCCTAATTAAGGATTAGTAAACACAAATTTATAGATTCAAATTAGAAAAATTGTAGTTTTGAAAATTGCTACGTATTTTTAAAAATTTGCACTCTAAAAAACATATTTCTTAAAACTCCTCTAATTTGTTTTTGGCCTAGTCACAAATGTGTTGATATATAAGGCGTACAAAAATCTCCACATGTTGGAGAAATTACGATGCTGGATTTTCCAGACCCGAAGATATACACAAAAAGTTTTACAATCATAACTTGTTAACATTTAGGACCTGCTCTGACGAAAAAGTTTAGGTTTTGAATGGAAAAAGCAAAAGCAGATCAAACGTTGGGATCAAATATATCAAACGAATCGAATGAAACAAATGCGGATCCAGTGGATTAAACGGTATAAATGCGGTTTTAATGAATCTAGACTAATGGATCAAGCGATCCAAAAAGTATGTTTGAATAGTAAAAACAGATAAAAAGTGGTCCAAAACATTGTACATATGATGAATAAAAATTGTTATTTTGTGTATAACTAAAAATATTTAGAAATAGTTATTTTTCTAAAATGCATATACAGAAAATAAATATTTTGTTGTTATAACAGCATTATATTTGTTTATGTAAAAGATAATGACATGAAATGAAATCAAAAGAAATGAAATGATTTTAATATTTTATTTGATGTTTCTTTAAGATAAACTACAAAATATTGTTTGAAATTTCTGTACATGATAATATATATACATACTATTAGAAACTCAAATCTTAAATCATTATATTAGTATACATTTGTTAACTTTACTATTTTAGTATATTTAACAATGTTTTTAGTTTTAAATAATGCATTTTAGAACAAAATTATTAATTTTAAATATTTTTAGTTATTGCAAAAATAACAATTATATATATATATATATCATATTTTTTATTAGTTATATGTACAGTGTTTTGAATCGCTTTTTATCGGTTTTTTTTGGACTACTAGATCGCTAGAACCTCATTTGAACCGCTTGATCCACATTTGTTTTGCTGAATCCGCTTGATATGCTCGATCCACAATGCTTGATCTCCTTTCTCCATTCAAATGAGAGCCGAGCCAATATTTTCCTCGGTTTTCTCAAGTAATATTATATTATAATCAAATTTCCAAATAAAATAGAATAAAATAATATAAACGAACCTGGCAACAGACAAACAAAAAAAGAAGAGGAAGAAATGCAGAATCTAGGAAACGTACTAAACATCTGGTAAAAAACTGCCAAGTGGACGAACAAACGAATTTGGACGCAAAACAACGTCCAGATCCAAATATAACGCCATACTTCGCTAAGCAACTACGTTTTTGTTTCTTTGTCGGTTGTGGCTAAAAACAATAAAGTACACATCCACTAATAGCAAATTACTCCAATATCCTCAACATACAGGGGCATTATCGGTAGTTCAGACATTGTCCAGTTCTGTATCTCCCCTCTGTGAAAACGGTGGAGGAGACGACGGCGTCGATGAATGAGGCTGAGAGTTTGGTGAATTTTGTTTTAGTTGCCTTTGAGCATCTCCTTATACCTCAGAATCGAATCGAGTCTCTGTAGCTTCAGCTGATGTTTGAATTTGTTGATGAAATCCGAAGCTTTCGCGTCGACGCATTCTTCGCTGTCGCCGATCGACGTCGTTCCCTCGGCTCTCGTTGTGTCTGGTCTCCTCCGTTCGACGGATTCCGCCGTCTCCGCCGCCTCAGAGCTTCCGACGAAACCCATCCCCGATTTCTCGCTCGCTGATTTCGTCATCTTCCCCGTCGCTTTCTTCTTCTTCTTCACCGGTTTCTTCGATTCCGATTTGCTCCTGACGTGCTTGTGGTCTTCGTGAAGAACCGAATTCGCGTCCGGAGTTTGATCGGAATGGGTTTCCGGGTCGGATCTGTAGAAGGAAGGTAGCTTAATGGATTTGACCCGTTCCAAGATAGAGGGAGTCCGAGTTAGAACGGGCCGGTCAATTGTAGTCGGTTGGTCTTCCTCTGGGATCCTGAATTTTGAGATATCAATCGGATCAACCCGACCCATCCGGGTCGGAATGCTTTCGAATCGGGTTGGCTCCGTTTGATCAGCGTAATCACTCTCCTCCGGGTTATACTGCTGGAATTTGAAGTATGACATGTTGATGGATTTGACCCGGTCCAGGAGAGAAGGAGTGCGTTGTAACGGAGTCGGATTCGGGTTTGGGTCCGGGTGAGAGTGATGGTGAGGCTCCGGCCCGGTTGCGTCGTGTGGAAACTTGAAGTACGACATGTTGATGGATTTGACCCGATCCAGGAGAGAAGGAACGCGTTGTAGCGGAGGCGGGTTTGGATCCGGGTATACATGTAGATCCGACCCGATGACGTCGTGGTGGGTCGTCGTCGAGAAAAGCTCGGTTTCTGGATGAGGAAATTTGTAGAGATGGAAATTGATGGACTTGACTCGGTCGATGATCGACGGAGCTCTGGTTAACGGAGCATGACCCGACCCGAATCCATCGTGGTGCGGTTGGTGTTTCCTTGAACCTGACCCGAAGCTAGAAGTGATTACAATTGTGCCGATCATGAGATTGAGGAGGAGGAAAAGAGTCGTCGGAGTGAACCAGCTCGCCACCGTCGATATTAATTCCATTTTTGATGAGTTTTATGTTGTTGTCGGAAGGAGAAATGAACATAAAGGACTCTCTAAGTATCTATATTTATATTTGTTTTTTTTTTGTTTTGTTCTTTTTTCCCCCTGGTTTTGCAACTCTTAAAACTTGACTGTTATTTCTTGGGTCATTTTTAATGGTTTTTGTTTTGTTATGGAAACGTCGGAAATATTTTTTAAAAATAGACTTAATGTGTTCACATGAGACGCACGTGGTTCATTTTTTTTCTTTTCGTCTATTCATATTTCGTCCATGTTATCAAATTAAAAGAAAAAGCAGTATGATTTACAATTTTACACTTCGTGTATAATTTTACTAGAACACCTAACTAGACTGATTTTGTTCGAGGTGTATTGATGATTCCGTGACAATCACTACAACTTTAGGTAAACTTTCCATCGCACGTAGATTTGTCTTTGAATCCTTTGGAATTCGGGAAATGGGACAAGATATAACTATCATTGTTGGTTGAATATCAATTAGTTATTGCGAACGAAATTCAAGATCCTACTTTATCCTACATAACAATTACTGGTTATTAGGAACAAACAGATATTCATATTTTTTCGACATAAAACCACTTGTCAAGATATATATGTTACTCCTCCTGTAATTGTTATGCATAACTATTTTTATTTTATTTTTCATTTTAATTGTTTAAAGCATCTTGAAATGCGGTAGAATAATAATAAATAAAAGCTATGGTTATAAACTTAAATGTAATGGAGAAGAGCTGGAAAAACTCTGTCTTTGACTGGAGAAAGTTATATGTGTAGGGCTCATTTTACTGTTCAATACTATAAAATTCCAAAATTATTGTCACATGAGAGACTCATATAAACACAATATTTATTATGTTAAAAACACAGAAATATTTAGACCATGCATTTCACCATTTTTTTATATCTCTAGGTTTTTTTTTTTAGACGTGTGTTTTAAACTGACAATAAACATTTTCGTGTAAATGTTTAAACATGTGTTTAGATATGAACGTGTAAATGTTTATCTAACTTGACTTTGGAGTTTCCTGGTCTGGTCTCAAATTTAATTAGCTACTTGTACTATACAAAGTCCCGTTTATAGAAATTAACAAAGTTATATTATGTATATTTGTTTTTTCTTGTGTTGGTTCAAACAAGATATCGATTTGCAAGAAATTTTTTAATAATGCATTGCACTTTGAATTGATTGAAATTCTAACCCGGTGATGTGAAATTATGAATTAGTCTCTAAACAAACAACTATTAAATCTGTAGGCATGTTTATATGCAAAAGATCTTGGTTTATTTATTTATTTTTATTTTTTATAATTCAGGATAAATTATAGAGGAGTCCAAACTAATATCTGGAAGACGTGTAGCCCACAGATAAACTCTCTTTCCGGATATTCAAATGAACCAAAAACAAAAACTTATATCTACGTGGTCAAATAGAATAAATCTAGTAATTCCTTGGTTTATTTCAACTGTGGCTTTAACAAATAATACCTAACTAAGATTGGATCCGCGCTTTGTGCAGGGTGATATTTTCTGAATTGGTTTTTCTATTAAAAGATGTTTATTTATATTAGATAAAATTTTGAGTGATACATATTATTTATTCTAGTTTGGTTCTTGTCATCGTTTACAGTGTGAGAATTTAACCTTTGGTTATAGATTTCCGAACCCACATATATATCAAATTTTATTATGTTTAAAATAGTTTTATCTTTTGATAAATATAAAATGGCATATATATTTTATATTTTTGATCCATTTTAAATATTTAAAATAATTTAACTTATCATATAAGTTATAATATTTTATTATGTTTAAAATTCTGGTCAAAATAAAATATTTATTTTAAAAATATAATTTAATTATTCAGTTTAGTTAAGAATTAAATTAAATCAAATAAAAAGACTTTAAAGTTTGGAAACCTATTAAATCAGTTTTTTTACTCATGATTGATCACTATTTAGATTTTTTAACTAATATCCCAAAATATACTCGAAGTGGGATTTTTAACAAAATTTGAGATTTGCTTTGTTTTAAAAAATTTAAACCATAACATATGCAGAAAAAAACTAATTTTATTACATATTTTTGATGTGATGATATATTTTATTTTTGAAAATTAAAGTTAAACAAAAATGATAGGAGAATAAATTGATTTTTAAACAATGAATATAATAAAATTAAAATAAAACTTCCATATTTTACTGATTGATTAATAAATTTCGTCGTTACCAAATAAGGAAATAAAAAAAAAATATTAATAATTAATTTTCTGATTTAATTGATAATAAATATTTTTATTCTCTTACCAAATATGCAATGACATTTCATGTAAATTCTTTAATAATATGTGCTTTAATTTAAAAACTCTCTGAAAATGGCTCTGGTGATGATACCTCAGTAGTGCATTTTGTTTTAATATAAGGAATTAAGAGTATGTAAAAGAAATTTTGTACTAATAAATGAGGAGCGAAGAATTAATGATTTTTTTCTCTAAAGTCACAATCTTTGCGCAAAATCTTTTTGGTTTCATAATGGCTGATGTAGGGGGCGCGCAAAATTTAAGTTATCTCGAGGTTTAGTTACAGTGTGTTTGCATATTTTTATTACGTGGAACACACCACAAAGATTAAATTTTATTCGCTTTTTTCTTAGCAAAGCAATCTCAACCAATTAGGCTAAGTTTAGCTGCGAGTAGGGTAGTGCTAAAGTATTGATGACGATTTCAAGTTGAACATAAAAAAAACAAGTGGGTGATTATATCGTTGATACTTTATTTTATATATGTAGAAGTGTGGGATATATAATTATACAGTAGAGATGTGGAGGGTAACTTAAGAAAGATTTATAAATTTAACGCCGCAGAGAACATTTACTTAAAATGTGGAGTCGACGATAACGCATGGATATATGATAGCTGCAACGCCGACCTTTTACGATTGACTTTAATTTCTTAGGAAAATAATTTGAAAATGTATTAGTTATGAAAGCTGGTCCACTTATAGTTACACGTCTCTTTAACTTTTTATATAAGATTTAGTATACTTGCATATATCTGGCTATACCCACATGGGTCGCCATTGCAACATTTACTATAACGACGGATAACGAACAAATAATACATATGTGGACTTTATTGTAATTCAATCAGAAGATATCAAGACTTTGACTTTTCGAATTCATATTATGATCGGATGGTCCGGATTAAATACGTTGTGGACGAATGGTTTATAATTTTATATATAGAGCTGGATTAATAACTTTTTCGATTCAATCCGAATTATGTGTTGAGTTTGAGATCAAATGTTTCCGAATTAGGACAAGATTATTCTTTTCGGTCTGAACTAGTACTTGTTTTTACAGAAAAACGGGGGTTCCATTCGTTTAGATTTAATTTGAGTTTAGTATCCTTTCTTCATTTGAAAATTTATTTAACTGAATGGTTTTTGGTTAGTATTGAATTGGTTACTCGCTAGTCTACTAGATACATCTTTGGAAAAATTAATATATATTATACATCATGATATCATCTAATATGTATCGTATTACAAATATTTTAATTGTTTAAGGGTATATTAAATAGTTAAGAACCCGTATGAAACCATCAGTTTTTTTTTTTTTTTAAATAATACGAAAGTTCTCGAAAGAAAATAATAATATTAAATCAAATAAATTATAGTTCAACAAATAACCAAATAAACCAATAACCAATAAATAAATAATTTAATCAACTCTAACAACCAAAACACCAGGTTTGCCATTATTAAAAATAAACTACCATCCTAAGGTTCATTCATGATTAACCAAAGAATAAATGTTAACATCAAGTTCCTAAACTCTTCCTCAGCCTCTTCTCTCGGTCTTTTTCCGCGAAAGAACATTTCTGTTACCTGCAACACATTGGAATAGAGTTGCGTAAGTATTATCATAAATACTTAGTGAGTGGATCATACTGTCTACAGACCATGTACGTCAACACTGAACAGTACATCAAACAATAAAACTATAACAAAACAATAGCAATAATAAACAACAACCAACTCGCACAATAACGTCTGTGTCGATC
>OVBJ01001684.1:0-12059 GCA_900406535.1 Noccaea bulbosa | reverse complement strand
AAAACTCGAAGAACAACGAAGAACACGAAGAACATCAATCCTAAAACTCAGAAAATCACAGAAACTCCAGTGAGACGGACCTACAGTACTCACCTTGAAATTGGCTGAAAGGAACAAAGGGAGATGAACAGCAACAGATTTGACTCAGAAACGCCACAAAACTTCCTGGAAATCACCTCCTTTACTCAAAATCGCCTCTGGAACTTGTCTCTCTCGAAAAAGTGGCTCTGAAACGCGGCCACAAGCTTTTTATTCGAGAAATAGGGTTTCCTTCCCCTAAACCGACCAAATCAGCCCACTTAAAACGAACCGGCCGATTTTCCTGAAGCTGGTGTCGATCGACACCACTCCTTGGTGTCGGTCGACACCCTTCGACCAAACCAAAACCCAAATTCCAAATCGATCGACTTAAACCGGAATAGAATCCGAAAACCGGTGTCGATCGACACTACCAATTGGTGTCGATCGACACTAGACACTTAGAAGCTTTTTATACACTTTCTTCGAAATACTTGAATCTTAGACCGACTGCACAACAATCAAACGAGAACATGTACAGTCAATCCTCAATTCTGACCTCTAGATCATGTATATGCCACTTCCAAATAACTAGCATCGCCCGATACCTCTTCCAAAATACACTTTTCTGGTTTACGGATGTTACACCGTACGTGGATTGTATGTTAACCATGAACATCAAACATTGAAACATATAGGTACGCAGTCTCGCTTGGAGTTGTGTACGTGGATTGTATGTTAGCCATGAACATCAAACATTGAAACATATAGGTACGCAGTCTCGTTTGGAGTTGTGTTAATGGTGGATTTGTACAAACCCTTCTAAGAACCCATCACAGATGAAGTTTAGGTCCATTCCAAATCCAAAGACAGAAGAAAAAGATGAAGCAGCCAGAAAAAAGACAGTAATCATAAAAAAAGATTCATTAGAGCCTGGATTAGAGAGCTTAACATTTGCTACCTAGGCTTTCGAATCAATCAGGCAATTTTTTCTTGGTTTAGATTGGTTCTTAGTTTGGAGTCGGGATAAGCTATTTTCCCGACTTCTTTCTCCTTAGTTCGATTTGTAAATCCGATTTTTTTCCAATTTTAATATGAAAGTTCTATCTTCGTCCCAACTTGTAATCCGATTATTTAAGCAGGTAATCCGATTATTTAAGCAGGTTAGGCGGGTTACCTATCTCACCACTCACAAATTGGATACTTCGTCTCATCCTGTTACAATATTCTGTTAAGGCTATCTTATTAATCTTCATTTGTCGCCGTCTATCACACAATAATATTTATTATATATTTTAGATTATATGTGTCACGTATATTATGGGTCTGATCATATTGACCCTTGAGAAGATTGCAAAGGTTACAGCAGTAACAGCACATGCAAACTTACAAAGCACAAGCAAAAATTATACCAGAAAAGAAAAACAACTCATCAATTTAAAAGAGAACTTCGTTTTAAATTATGAAGTTTGATCAGTAGTCAATTCTTCCCAAAAGAATTTCTTAAAAAAAAAAAAAAAATATATATATATATATATATATAATAGTTAGATATAAACACGATAAACTAATATTATCACTAAGATATATGTTCTTTTTTTTTTAACAAGAAGATATATGTTCTTACTATCGCAAAATTTACTTTTTTTATTATAATGTTTGACTGTCTATGTTTATATATGATTTTATACATCTCGACATATTGTCAATTTGTATGTTCGTCTTCGTTCGGCTGCCTTCAATACTAGACTATATATGTCTTACAGACCATTTGATGTATATTTTTATTCACTAGCGTATATACATTTATTTTTCTTTTCCAAAACTTATTAAGAACATGCTATTCATTCGAGACATACTATAATTCTTGCACGTTCATGGTTTAACCATAAAAAGATTAAAAATACTCAAAATCTAGCGACTCACACATACGACCAACAATTACTCTTTATATGTTTCAGACATCTTTTTCGATATGAACTTGTATTTTAGACAAGAGACTAACTCTGTTTCTGAAAATTCCAAGTCTCCTCTATCCATTAAGGTCTTAAATTAAAATAAAAATAAAAATTGGATCGACTCTTGATCCAAGTAACAAGGAAACAATATGTGAAAATGAAATAAGTTTTCACTGATATATTGACAGCAAAATGGAGAACGAACTCTCTTGGAAATTTATCTAGTATAATTTTCTTTGTTTTCATGCTTTGTTGTAATGTTTTAAGAGGATGTTTAATTTACTCTTTGTGGTGTAAGATAGCTTTTTAAGCTTAATGAATGAAATGTTGTCCAAAAAAAAAAAAAAAAAAAAAAAAAAGTTTTCACAGAACCAAGGAAACGACATTTTATAACTTGTAGTTGGATTATGGACTTGTTTATCTAAACCAAGGCATTGTATAAAATATGTCAATCCTAATCATACACTCTTGCAATCAATTAATTTATCCAACTATTAACTATATAATACATGAGCGTACGAACTTTAACAACAAAAAAAAAAAATACATAAGCGTACGAGAGGACATAGGAAGAGATAGAGAAAGTTAAGCGTCCGTTTCGTCATTCACGGTGAGGCTTCAGGTGAAGGCATAGCTTTTCCAGGAGGAAACCGGGTGAAGATGACGTCGGGTACGGACCCTGATCCTGGACCCGTTACGGTGAACAATATTTTCGGGTATTATGTAATCACCAAACAACCCAGTTAGGAAATGAGGCTAGTAAGATGTTATCTCCTTTAACCCAAAATGAGAAAAAAAACTTACTCCTCTCTCCCAAACGAACCATTCTTTCTCTCTTACTTAGCCATCTCTCCCAAACAAACTCCATTTCTCTCTTTTTTCTTTCACAATGGCCACTAGAGGAAGAGGAGGGGGAGGAGATGATAGAGATCAGGGGAAAAAAAGTTAACGTTATGTTATAATAACTAAGCTCCCAAAATATGTTCTTTATACATATAAAGCATGACTTTTAACTTTTAATATGTATTTTGAATTTTTTTTTCTATTAGTATGTAAGCTCTATTCAAATGTAAGTACTGTTGATCGGATATATCCAAAAGGATGTCTTGATAAGAAGAAGAAGAATATTATTATTAGTATTTCATTTAAATTTATGTGATTTGCTATGGAGGGAGACCAAAAAAAATACTAATGACTGCATTTGTTGTTTATTTGGACAGGCAAAACAGAAAGGAACAGGCAAAATCGCCTACGATGAAGAAGTATCAAATGATAATGATAATGTAAGAATAAATTAGTTTAAACAAAACAAAATTGAAGAATACATTAGTGTGTATATATATATATATATTCTAAATACTGCAGTGTTTATATAAATATATGTAGCTTCCTAAATCTGTGGACTGGAGACTAAAACGTACTCCTTGGCTTAGTCTCCAATCCACTAATACGTATTATACTGCAATCGGTCATGTGTTAAACCAAAAACTTCTGGGTACGTATTATTCTCATTACTAATCCATTGTTTATTTTCAAAGAAAATGTGAAACAAAACGGATCAAAAAAATAAAGAAAAAACCGGGGACAACTTTTTCAAAGAAAAACACCATTTGATAAACACAGAGAGAGTCGGAAACAGAGCAATTAAGTCTGGATGAAGGGAAGAAACATAACTGAAAAACAACATAATAATATATTAGTCTGGGCCTTTAGACCATTTAGCTTCTCTTATACGGGCCTTTCTAAACTCCCTAAACTGTAAGTCTTGTAACGTTCGTGAAATTTGTTTTCTTAAACTAGTATTTTAATAGCATAGGAGGAAAAGAAAATAAACAATGGATTAGTAATGAGAATAATACGTACACAGAAGTTTTTGGTTTAACACATGACCGATTGCAGACTTAATTGCTCTGTTTCTGACTCTCTGTGTTTATCAAATGGTGTTTTTCTTTGAAAAAGTTGTCCCCGGTTTTTTCTTTATTTTTTTGAACCGTTTTGTTTCACACCTAGCACGATCTCAGAACCGGTAATGCAATTAAGATTTGTAACCATAAAAAACCTTTTTTTTTTTTTTTTGTGCACGTACCCATAAAAAAATTACTTTCTTTATCTCCTTGGTCCTTGCTTGGGTAGGAAGTAACACTTTCATAAACAAATTCATCCGTGATATTCTACTTTATTCAGATATATATATACACTGGAGTAATTAAAAATTCAAGTTGTAAATATCATTCAAAAATTAATTTTAATTGATATAATAATTAACCATTGATTGTTTGTTCTGTTTTCTTTGTATTAAGCTATATGTTGGTTAATTGCTCTCGTGAGAGCCGTACAAGCTCTTCTCAACATAAATGTGCCGGTAGTAAATCAAATCAAAGAATTGTCTATCCAGCATGTGGTGACAGTGTGTCATACGAAGGTGATGAAATTCATAACTTCAAGAGAGCTCTAGCATTTGCAAAGAAGAAAGGAATATGCAGTTCGGGCCAGTGTTCTTCGAACACCTACGATAACAGCGTGGCTAAGAAATCTCAATGTAGACGAAATGTAAGTATTGTCATATTTTTTTTTTTTTTAATAATAATTAAATCACAACTAGTTTTTATTCAAATCCATATGGAAACTGTAGATAATTTTGTATACATCACGAACGTGAACGACGATGAAATTAAGGCGGTTGTGGCACAACAGCCTGTAATTGGCGTATTGAGGAACATTGGTACCAGATTCTTTGGCATTGGTTAACTTACAAGTCGGTAAACATGAAAAAGGTCATTCTAATATTTTGCTTTTGAGTAAATTCTTCAAATTTTGTACAGAATTTACACATCACCGACTGGACCCATGGATATTAATTTTCACCAAGTGCTGATTGTTGGATATGGAGCTGATGATATGGTAGAGCATATTGGATAATACAAAATTCATATGGTGAATCATAGGGAGAAGGTGGTTTCGGATATGTGTATCGCCGAATCAAAGAGTCGTGGCTCCAAATTCTACGCAATTGTCTATCCGACGAAACGTGTTTATCAAGAAGTAAAGATTGAGCTTTATCATCACACAAGAGTTAAGAAAATGTGAGAGTTTCGGATGATTAAAACCAATCCAAAACGCATTTGTACATTATCAAATTTGGTTTATTTGTTTTGTACCCTTATAGAAAATTAACATAATATGACATATATAAATAACAAAGTATAAGGAAATTTGAATTAAAAACTGAACAAATAATTATAAATTTTTTTTTTTGATAAAATATTTCTATAAAATAGTAATTATTATTTTATCGATAAAATAATAAGTCTATAAGATAATAAATTTTTAAAATCCTAACATTATTATTTTATTGAAGTTTTATTGTAGTTGTTAGCTTTAAATCTAAGAGAATAAAGAAACACGCGGCAGCTTCAGCAGACCATATTAAGCATAGTTATAGAGTACGAAGAAAAAACTCTCGACTCATGCACCCTACACTTGTCACCATGAGAATCAATCAAGAACACCATAACAAGAAGTGAAGTTTATACCGTCGAAACTAAAATGTATTTATGGACATTTCTTCTACTTATGGAATAAGGAAACGGGATATTCTTCATTTTCTACGGGATTCAGTCTTTTTATTTGTAATCGGTTTCGTAAGATCCCATCACTTTTGTGTTAAAACAGAGAAAAAAAACTCTGTCTTTGAGTCTTGGTCTATAGCCTCGTGCAAGACGATTTTGGTAGTGCGAAAGAGATAGTCAGGTCAATTAATATTAGATTCAATTCAGGTCGAACAATGGAGACAAAATTCTGATTTACATGATGATATGTGTAGAAAGAAAAGAAATATTTCTTTAGTACAAGCAATGGTGATTTTAAAACATCAACTGAGTTTACATTGGTTTTAAAATTACCAACATTTCATGTACTAGAAGAGCAAGAAAGATCCACATTTTATAACCTGTAGTTGGATTATGGACTTATCGTTTGTAGACTTGTTGATCTAAACCAAGGCATTGTAACTATATTGCATATTGTTCCAAAATATAATAAAACTTGTTAATCCTAAGAGCTTAATCACACACTCTAGCGATAAATTAATCACGAAACCCTAACCACAAAAAAAGAGAATCCACAGAAACATATTACCAACCTAAAGGCTCCACAATTCGGGAAGACGGTTCTGCGCAATTGGGCATCCTAAAGATTTCAAATTCCAAATTCCTCGCAATTGGGCACAATTTCCATGGAGAATGAAGTAATTCCTCGCTTCTCTGAAACTGGTAGTAGTACAATATGTATTGTTGGATGCATTCATCGTCGTACGAGTCGCAATACCGGAGGGGTGGGCGCATGGCGGAGGATTTCGATTCTCCCGAGGCTTTGTCCAAACTTCGCTTCTTTGGACGGCAATAGTACTCCGTCACTGCAGAACTGGCCATGGCCGTAACCCTAGGGTAGCTTCTCGGCGAGGAAGAAGAAGACAAGGAGCGAATAAATTTAAGGAGACAAACAATTTATCAAACCATGGAGGAAGTGCTAAAAGCAAACGATTCGGACAAAAAAGAAAATTAATAAACGATTGTTACGGTTAGATTCGGACCAAAGTACGGACCAGTCCCGTCCGGTCGTAGAAATTATCGGATTGGGACCTAGAAATATTAACTTAAAAAATACTTAAGAGATGGTGAANGGAAAATTTTTCCCAAAATTTTTTTTTTTTTTTTTTTTTTTTTTTTTTTTTGCAATATGGCCAAACCGAAACGATTACCGAAATGCTCATGTGTAATCGTAACATTAATTAAGTTCTTGCAAAAAAAATGTAAGTCTTTACAAAATGTTAATGAAGAAATCATTAGATTTGCTGAATGGATTAAAAACAAAAAAAAAAAAAATCCTAACTGAAAAGTCTGTAACCAAAAAGCACTTAGAAAGTTTATTTTTTAATACTCCAAATCTCCAATACGAGTGTGATCATGTGGAATCATTATGAATAGACTTACAAGTTACATGATAAGCATTCCTTTTAAAAGATTCATAGAACTAATTAATAAATCCGTTTTTGAAACATGAACGTAGAAGATTTTCCGATCGGGAAGCTAGCGTCACAGAAAATCCCACTTCCTTTCTTATTCGAGTAACCAGGAAAATCCGATATGTTAAATTCCATTTTTCGGATCAAACACAAACCCTCTTCCTCAGCGAGTCTCTCTATCTCCCACTTGTTAAATGGATGAGCCGTCTTATGAGTCACATGAATCTCTCCACCTTCGTTTTTCACCATCACTAGATCTCGCGCTCTTCAAAAACCCCTTCACCAGTTCTTGGTGTAGACTGTTAATACGCACATACATTTTCAGTATATCATTATATCAATTGTAACCAAAATAAACAAAAATGAAAGAAAATATGTGTCTTTAGATCCATTACGTGATGTAGTGTGGATGGTGCTCCTGGCGAAAACCAACCCCTGAATGAGGAAAATTAAATATGATTCTATCATAACGATGACGAAGCCTAAATTCTTTGGTCATCGAGTGCACGTTAACTCCATGGACCACGGTGCACCCTAGCCTCTCCAACTCCTCTACGTTAGCTTTCCCATTCATATACTTACGCTCTACCTCCTCTGCAACATGAATATTCATCAAACATAAATCACCATTCACCAATATCACTGAGTCACACCAACAGTCTTACACTATATCTATATGTCAAGATCACCTCATTTGATCCCATAATGATTACTAGATCAAAAGGACGATACTGTCGGTTAAATCACATTAGTCATGTAGTCTACATAATATTATCTCATAATATAACATTGTCTACCAACATGGTGAATTTAGATTTGATTACCTCGAGTGTCGAGAGAGGTCGCAGTGAGGTTTCTTGCAGAACCAAAGGATCTAGCTAAAGATAGAGAAAATGAGAAATCTCCTTCTCCTACAACTACAAGAAGTATTTTTTGGTTATTGTTGTATTGTCTTAACATTTTCGCTTTCTTTTCATCTCAATTCTTTTCCATATGCACACAATGTCGTTATATATACACGTATAGATAAATGTTTGGATTTGTAATGCGTCTCTTCGGGCTGTGTGATTATGTGCTTCGAAGAGCATTCAATTATTCAATATTCTGTTCATGCACCATTTTGACGACAAGAATCAAAATTCAAAAACCTCTTGTTTTCATTTCGCCTCACTGGGTACATATATACCATAAAGGCTGTATTATTTTGTTCTTATCCACAAGTTAACTTACTTTCATGTATTGTTTGACCATTAAAAAAAAAAAAAAACTTTGCGTAAACCATTCTAATTTGTAACCTATTTATAAGAGATCCCTAAAATTTCTAAAATATGAAAACTACGTCTGAGATTTAGTAATACGAACAAATTAGTAATCAAATGTTAAAATCCAAGTAGCAAATTATAAAAATTTGCATAAAAGAGGCTGAAGTTTCTGAAATATTAAAAAACAATCTTTTTATTTTGTAAAGGTAACAATTTAGGACCTACAAATCAACAAACTCATTTGAAACTCAAAACCCACGTTTATCATCACTGAAACTAACAAATAAGTTCATGACTCATGACCAACAATCATATGAATAATAATTTCAATCTATTTTATGATCACCCCAAGGAGAACAAATCTTCTCAAGCCCGGCTCCAAGAGCGCATCCGAAACCAGCTCTCTCCTTCTCTAATGAAAGACTTGTCTATCCAGCATGTGGTGAACAATGTGCCTTACGAAGGTGATGGAATCCACAAGTTCAAGAGGCTCTGACATTTGCAAAGAAGAAAGGAATTTGCAGCTCGAGCCAATGTTCTTCAAACACCTATGATAATAGTGTGGCCGAGAAATCTCAATGCAGACATCCACCAAATGTAAGTATTGTCAAATATTTTTTTTTTTCAATTTTGTAAGAAGTTAATAATAATTCAACCACATCTTATTTTTATACAGATCCATACCGAAACCGTAGATGATTTTGTATACATCACAGATGTTGACGACGATGAAGTTAAGGCGGTTGTGCACAACAGCCTGTAATTGGCGTATTGAGGAATGTTGGTACTAGATTCACCCGCATTGGCTCTGTAAGTTAACTTACTAGTCCATTAATATCAAGTTATTCAATATCGATAAAATGCTTATGAGTACAATTTTCAAGTTTTGCAGGAAATTTACACATCACCCACTGCACCCGTGGATACTAATTTTCACCAAGTGCTGATTGTTGGATATGGAACTGATGATTATGGTAGACCGTATTGGATAATACAAAATTCCTATGGTAAATCATGGGAGAACCGGAGAAGGTGGTTTCCGATATGTGTATCGCCGAACCAAAAAAGTAGTGGATCTGAGTTCTACGCAATTGCCTATCCAACAAAACGTGGCTATCCAAGAAGAAATGATTAAGAAAATGTGAGAGTTTTCTAACCCGCAAAATTTAATCCTATAATCTCTAAACTAGTCACTAAAATCGAACAAAAGCAAACATAAACTCAGTTCTTTGTGTTTGTGTTACACGGTGATTAAAATCAATCCAAAACGCATTGGTGTGTTATCAAATTTGGTTTATTTGTTTTTTTTATCCCCATTTTGTTCTAATTTCTAAACCTTCCCATGTTTGCTTTATTCATTTGCTTTTAGAGGGAGCTTCATAAAAAGGTTCAAGCTTTCTCTGGTTTTTGGCACCTGTGTTCTTCTCACATAATGGACTCTTGTATTCTGTCTTTTCTTTTTATCTTGTAAAATGGCATATATATATATATACCGTCCAAATTAAAAAGCTACAATACATAGATTCGTATTCATGGACATTTCTTCTACTTATGATATTCTTCTTCTCTTCCTTACCCGGATTTTCTGCGGGATTCAATCTTTTTATTTGTAACCGGTTTGGTAAGATCCCATCACTTCTATGTAAAAACAGAGAGAAAAAACTCTGTTTTTGAGTCTTGTTGATCTAAACCAAAGCATTGTATATTGCACACTGTTCCAAAATATAATAAAACTTGTCAATCCAAGACATTAATCAAACTCTTGCGATAAATTAAATACAACTAAAGAAGAGATAGATAAGGGGGAGGAGTTCTAGTTAGATAATAAGAAGAGAGTTGTGCTTTCACGGTGAGTATTCAGGTGAAGACATAGCTTTTTTCAGGAGGAAGCCGGGTGAAGACGACGTCGGGTATGGACCCGGATCCTGGACCCGTTACGGTGAACAATATGGTGGGAAATTCTGCAAGCACCACCACCAGACAACCCAGTTAGGAAACGAGGCTAGTAAGATGTTATCTCCTTTAACCCAAAATCTGAAAATTCTAAAGCAAAGAGAAGAAGAGTAAGGTACCACCTGGTGTATCGGCATTCAATGGAGGAGGAGGATCCACATGAACAGCAGTAATCTCTGCATCATAACCCCACGCACATTTAAGCACACTAAAAACGAACGAAACCATAGCCAACAAAGTATTCAAAGAGTCCAGCATCATCAAATAAAATGTACCTTCATCAGAGGGTTTGAGCCTGAAGATATAAATCTCACATAACTCTCCACAACAGCGACACTTTGTTTGATACATTTTGGGCTCGGGGCTAGGTGATGCCAAATCGACCGCCCAGAATGTAATGTAGAAAAGCACACCACCTGTAACTTGCCGAAACGTGATTTCCAGGAAAGCAAGCCTACTTCCCTGAATGATTGTAAATTTTTTTAAGTAAGAAACATGAACCCACTCTAAGATAATTCAATCAACCAAACATTGACACTGACCTTCTCTGCGTTGATTTGGACAATGGCACGGCAAGCAGCGTCACGGATTATTTCATCATTGGTCCTCCTACCGGCACGATACGGGTCAATCATAGGCAACGTTTCGAATCGATACTCCAGTTTATCCCAATCAATCACGAAACCCTAACAAACAACAACAACAACAACAACAACAAAAAAAAAAAAAAAAATGTTATCAACCTCAATAGGCTACATATTTCGGGAAGCGATTCTGTGCAATTTCAAATTTAGTCGAATGAAGTAATACCTCGCTTCTCTGGAACTGGTAGTAATACAATATGTATTGTCGGATGCATTCATCGTCGTACGAGTCGAAATACCGGAGGCTTTGTCCAAGCTTCGCTTCTTTGGACGGCAAAAGTACTCCGTTACTGTAAAACTGGTCATGGCGGTAAGCCGGTAACCCTACTGTAGCTGGCGAGGAACAAGACTCGGAGCGAATAAGGTTAAGGAGAATAAATATTAACTTAAAAAATAATTAAGAGATGGTGAATTTCTGTCCGAAAATACGAAAACAGTCACGTGGCATTTTTTTTTTATTTTTTTTTATTTATGCAATATGGCCAAACCGAAACGATTACCTGAATGCTCATGTGTAGTGTAAGTGTGTAATGTTAACACTCATGTGTAAAGTTTTTTTTTGAACTTTTTAACATTAATTAAGTTCTTGCAGAAAAGATAATTATGTAAATCTGCTTGCGTTTCAGATTATTATTCATATGTTTCTCCACAAAATGTTAATGAAGAAATCGTTGGTTATTATTATTATTATTATTATTATTATCCACATGTTTCTCCACAAAATGTTAATACAGATCATTATTATTCATATGTTTCAGATTATTTTTTGGTTATTGTTGTATTGTCTTAGCATTTTCGTTTTTCATCTCAGTGCTTTTCCATTTGCACACAATGTCGTTATACACATAGATGAACGAGTTAATCAGTCAAATTAAGAGTGACGTCTAGTGTTTAATGTTTGGATTTGTAATCCGTCTCTTCGGACTGTGTGATTATTTATGTGCTTCGAAGAGCATTCAATATTCTATTCATGCATCATTTTCACGACAGGAATCAAAATTCAAAACCTCTTGTTTTCATTTCGCTCATTAATATACCATAAAGGTTGTATTAATATGTTCTTCTTAACCACAAGTTTACTTACTTTTATGTATTGTTTGACCATTAGAAAAGGAAAAACTTTTGTGTAATTTGTAAACCGATCGAATCAAAAACCTCTCCCTTCTCTCTTGAAGAAAACAGCGGCCGTGGTCCCTTTGTC
>OVBJ01001683.1:0-25283 GCA_900406535.1 Noccaea bulbosa | reverse complement strand
TTTCCCGTCAGCGGTTCCAGAACACACTTCGGGTGCACCTCCAGTGGCTGGAGCACAGTAGGATGCCTGTTTTGTTGGGCAGCATGGTGCTGCAGTTTTGGGCAGCAATGGGCTGTAGTTTTGGACAGCAGAGTGCTGCACTTGGTGGGCGTCCGCCTATCTAGTGATGATGAGGCAGATGCAGAGGTTGTACGGTTCTTTTTGCGAGGAAGGAGTTGGGCCTGGGGAGGCCGTTGAGTGGCGTTTGAGACTGGAACGGGTTTTTCCGGTTTGTTAGATATCATGCGGGAGTATGATGTGGAGTCTAACGACTCGTGGTTCATACGGGTTTTTGTTTAGAGGCGGCCAAAGTGGTCGTAGCGGATGTTGTGGCTATAGTGGTGGTTCAGCCGGTGGCGGTTCAGTCAGGGGCTCAATTTAGAGCGGCACCGCGAGTGTGTTCTTTAGTGGAGGCTAGCCAGACTAGTCAGTCCGGGCGGATAACGGGTAAAATTATGAATTCAGACAAGTAAATTTTAAGTGGTAGAACTTTGGTATTGTCTGTTTCCTTTAATTTACTATAATTGTGTAAGAACGTTGTTAGTGGTTGGTATCAAGTCTCATCGTTGTTTGACTTGGGAGCATTTAAATGTTTCTTTACTTGGAGTGTGCCAAGTGTAGCGGCATCTGGAGCAGCGCTGGTAAGCGTTTGCATTTTGGTCAAGGTGGCTGGTGGAGGATTCCGGGCTACTGTCGACCGAGCTAGAACAGTTGTTGTTTAGTGTGCGGGCCAGTCGATGCCAGCAGTGTTGGTCATCAGTTCGGTGGGACTGTATGACGTTATTTTGGGGATGAACTGGTGGGAGTATTACCGAGTTCATCTGGATCGTTTTGGGGCAGAGTGTTGTTTTGAGCGGGATGCAAGGGAGTTGGTGTTTCAGGTGGTGATTTTTCGATTTGAAAGTGGGGGAATTGCCTAAAATAAACCACGATTTGATTTTGAATGCAAAACTAAACCCTTTATGGCATTTATGTTAAAACTAATATTTTGGGATATGATAGTGAATTTACAAATCACACCTTTCTGAGCAAAGAAAAAACGATAGCCATATTGATTGTTTTAACCTGTATAAAGTCTAACCATGAAGTCTATTATAGTCATATTGACTGTTTTACCCCGTATAAAGTCTAACCACGAAGTCTATTTTCTCTGATACCAAAATGAAACAATTAAGCTTTTTTTTTAAACTTAAACAATACTAGCGGAAGTTTTTAAATAAATTAAATAAATAATAAATCAAATCAAATAATAATATTCAGCGGAAGCAAATAAGTAATTCAAATAAATCTAGAAACTTAAATAAATTCAAATAAATAATAAATAAATTCCTATTATCCTCTTCCTCGGACCCGATTCCGCGATCACACTTTTCATTTACCTGCATCACATGGCAAAAAGAGATGCATAAGTATTTCATAAATACCCAGTGAGACGATCACTCTGTCTACAGGCCAATTACGCAAATTCTGGACCATTTTAAGTCTTTAAAATAACTTCCACATTTAATAGATATTTTTCCATAATTAAATATCTCCAAAATAATTATTAAATAATTCTCAAAATTGAATAATAATATTAGTTAATTATTAAACCGAAAATAATTAATTAAACCAATCAATAACCAATTAAATTATTTAAACCACTTAAACCGGATTTAACCATTTACTTCAATTACAATTCAATTTTAACCATTCAAATCGGATTAAACCAGATTGGATCGGTAGTGTCAATCAACACTCGTTTGTCTGGTCGAATCCGACTGCAACAGATCCGCACCACAAACACATATACGAGAATCAATCAACACAGAACACGATTAAACTCATACAATAGCACAAAAATCAACCCAGAAAACACCAAAACATCAAGAACAAATCAAATTATCAAATCACAATTTCCCATTTATAATTCACGGACCTACAGTCACGCACTCACCTTGATTAATGCTTAGGAAGAAGAAGAGGAAGATGAACAACAAGAATCAGCACCCAGAAACTCATAAAGTTCTTCCAAAATCTCCCAAAAGCTCTCTGCCTCTTTCTCTCCTTTGTTTTTCTCGAAAAGTGAGCCACCAGCGGCTGCTTTTCTCTTTTATTCGCGACATAGGGTTTCCTCCCTAAACTGGACCAAAATTAAATCACTCAAAACAAACTGAAAAATTGATTTCGGACCGGTGTCGATCGACACCACGGCCGTAAATCAATTTTGACGTTTATGGATGTTACAATTCTCCCCCACTAAACTGGATTCGTCCTCGAATCCCAACACATAACGTCTTTCAAAGACCGAAAACCCGACCTCGCAAATCTGATCCTACTCAACAAATCTGCGCCACTCTGATCCTAAACCGCCTCTAAGCCCAAAGGCTCATGCGAAATAGCACAAAGACGCAAAGTGCTAATCTCGCCCACCAAAGTCTCAACATCCTGCTCTAAAGCCGAGTCTCAACATCCTGCTCTAAAGCCGGGTCTCAACATCCTGCTCTAAAGCCGATTCACACCTCCGTCGACTCAAAGCATCTGCCACTAGGTTAGCCTTACCTGGATGATAAATAATATCCAAATCAAAGTCTGCAAGAAACCCAACCCAGCGTGTTTGTCTCGCATTCAGCATCGGCTGAGTAAAAATGTGCTGTAAACTCCTGTGATCGGTGAAGATCTTCACTGGCTCTCCCAAAAGGTAAGATCTCCAAATCTTGATTGCAAAGACCACCGCTCCCAACTCAAGCTCATGCGTATGACGGTTACGCTCACTGCCCTGTAACTGTCTCGAAGCATATAGGCAATCACTCTGCCCTCCTGCATCAGCACACAACCCAAACCAACTCCTGAAGTATCTGTGTAAACTACATAAGGCTTCCCCGGCTCGGATAATGCCAAAACAGGTGTAGTAGTCAACATCTCCTTGAGCTTCCCAAAGCTCTCCTCGCACTCCGGCGACCAATCAAATGGCACATCCTTGCCAGTCAACTTCGTCATCGGCTAAGATATACTCGCGAAGCCCTTGACGAATCTCCTATAATAACCTGCTAAACCAAGAAAACTCATGATCTCAGTAGCACTACTCGGTGTAGGCCAATCCCTGATAGCCTCGATCTTCGCCGGATCTACAAAAACTCCCTCTGCAGAAACAATGTGCCCGAGAAATCCCATCTCTCGCTGCCAGAAACTGCACTTGCTCAACTTAGTATACAGCTTCTTATCTCGAAGCTTCTTCAGAACTAGCCTAAAGTGAACCTCATGCTCCTCAGGATTCTTGGAATAAACCAAGATATCATCGATGAAGATGATGACGAACACATCCAAAAACTCCCTGAATACGTCGTTCATCAACCTCATAAAACCAGCTGGCGCATTAGTCAAACCGAAAGGCATGACCACAAACTAGAAATGCCCATACCTCGTCCTGAAAGCAGTTTCGCGGACATCCGCATCGTCTATCGGGATCTGATGATAACCCGATGCCACGTTAATCTTGCAATGACAACTTAAATTTAAATTATTAAATTATAGAAAATTAATTTCATTAACAAAATTATGCATAGATAATATGTAAACATTTTGCATCTATGAAAAATAAATTCAAAAAAAAAGAATCCATTTAAGTCAACTAAGATAAATTATGTTTGTAACCTATAAACTGTGTGAAGCCAGAAGTCTACTCGAGAAGTCTACCACAGAAATCTGCTCGAGAAGTCTACGACATAAGTCTACTTCGTAATCACAACTTAAATTTAAATTATAGAATTATAGCAAATTCATTTGATAAAACAAAATTATACATAAATAATATGTGAACATTTGGCTTCTATTAAAAATAAAATTGTACAAAACTGAATCCATTTAACTCAACTAAGGTTTAGGGTTAGTCAGACTTTATCGGTAGACATCATAGTTAGACTTCATAGTTAGAATTAATAGCTAGACTTCCCCATGAAGTATGTAACTCAAAAACAAACCGAACGGAAAAACCAAAAATTTTGGGTAAATTGGGGAGAACCGGAATATACCCGTAAAAATTTCATGGGAAAGTCTAACTACGAAGTCTAAATATAAAGTCTAACCATGAAGTCTACTTCATAATTACAACTTAAATTTAAATTATAAAATTATAAAAAATTAATTTGATTAAAAAAAGTTACACATACATAACATGTAAACATTTTGAATCTATGAAAAATGAAAATGAATCAATTTATAAGTTTTATGAGTAAACGAATCACTAAGCTAAGTGTTTGAGGTTTAATGTTAGGGTTTGTGATTGTCAAAGGTAGGGGTTTAGAGAATTTTGACAAAAAAAAAAGTATGCGGTTTGTTTAACTATTTAGACCTTATGAATTCGTAATTTGTAACGTAAATTGTGATTATGTATACATAATTAATGTTTACTATCAGTTTTGAAATTAAATATTCGATTTAGGGTTTAGGGTTAGTCAAACTTCATCGGTAGACTTCATAGGTAGACTTCATAGCTAGACCTCCCAATGAAGTCTGTACCTGAAAATCAAATATTTCCATAAATATTAATCATCAACAGCTATCACAGTTCTCAACAATGCGAAAATCAAATCTCAAATAAATAATTTAAATAATAAGTAAATAATAAATTCAACAACAATATTCAATTCCATAATAAAATAAATCTAGCAACCTAAGACGAGGTTTGCAAAAAAAAAAAAAAATTTAAAACATTGAACTCAACAACTAAACACCCTATCATCCTCATCGTCTCTAAGCCTCATTCTGCGGTGGAACATTCCTGTTACCTGCATCACATTGGAATGGAGATGTGAAAGTATTATGATAAATACTTAGTGAGTGGATCATCCTACAGGCCATGTACGTCAACCACTAGACAATGCAACAATCAATAAAAACAATAAACAACAGCAGTAATGAACAACAAAAGCAACAGACTCGCAACAGTACCTGCATCGATCGACACCCCACCGTGTCGATCGTCACTCCAGCTCGGTGTCGATCGACACACCCAAAGTGTGTCATTCGACACGAGCACTTCTGTGACGATTAGAGCTGTCAAACGGGTAAAACCCGCCCCGCATGGGTCAATCAATTTTTTTTGATCCACTTTGACCCGCTCCGTCAAATTTTTTCAAAAAAGAATTTGACCCGCATCCGCCCCGCTTAAATCCGCGGATACCCGCGGGTAACCCGCATATATATAAATAATTAAAAAATTATATATATACATATATTTAATAAAATAAAATGTTATTAAAAAATATCTTATATGATAAACCATATATGTATAAAAAGATTTATTAATTTGAAAGAAAATATTAACTAATTTATAATATTACTTATAATATTCAATTTTTTGATAAAAAATGTTAAATAAATATTAATTTTTTTAATTTTAAAGTTAAAAAAAAAGTTTTTTTTTTTTTTTAATATTGCGGGTAATCCGCCAACCCGCACATCCAAAATATCAAATCCGCCCCCGCCACGCTAACCCGCTAACTCTGATTCACTTGACCCGCATATTTTAAAATCTTGGTTTCGATCGACCCGCACCCGCCCGGCGGCGGGTCAAACGGGCCGGGACCCGCGGGTTGGGTAACAAATTGACAGGCCTAGTAACGATCGACACCAAGCACAGAAAACTCAAGCGACGAACAAAATCTTACAAACACCGAATCAAGGGTTTTCAACGTCCTAAATACAACCAAAACACGAAAATCAACAAGAACAACTTAAGAACAAACCCAGAAACACAAATCTCAGGAACTCTCTAGTGATTCACGAGCCTACAGTTAAGCACTCACCTCGACAACCGATTGAACAAAGGGAAAAGAGAGAAATTGATGAACAGTATGCAGTGATGAACAGTTACGCAGTGATGAACATTAACTCCGGTGATGAACAGTAACTCCGACAATGAACAGTATGTGATAAACAGTAACTCTGACAATGAACATTAATCGCGATGAACAGTAACCCAAAATCTCCCAAAAGTCGCCTCCTTTTCTCTCTGAAAGTTTCTGTCTAAAAAAATTGTACCTTCTACGCGGCTACGACTCTTTTAAATCGAGAAATAGGGTTTTCTTCCCTAAATCGGCCAAAACCAGCAACTTAAATCGAACCGACTCGATTTCTCAATAATCGGTGTCGTCAACACCACTTCTTGGTGTCGGTCGACACCACTAGACTAAACTAACAAATTGAACACGCGATATAACCAAACCGGAAATTGATTCAATGACTGGTGTCGATCGAGACTCTGTCCTGGTGTCGCTCGACACCAATTAATCAGAGGCCGTTTTACAAACGTTAACACAAGGAGGCCTCAATATCTAGACCGGCTGCACAACAATCAAACAAAAACATGTACAATCAACCCGAAATCAATGCCTCATCCTCTAAACCGACTGCGTAACAATCAAACAAGAACATGCACAACCAATTAGAGATTTATACCTTGCATAACAATGCAAACAACACCTGATCACTTGGTGTCGCTCGACACCACTCCCAAAACAGCACTTTACGTTTCACAGATGTTACACAACTAAGATAAATTATGTTTGTAACTTGTAAACTGTGTGAAGTCAACTTCATAAGTCTAATTTGTATTGAAATTTTAAATTTAAAGTTTAAAATTTATAAAAAAAAATATTTTGATAAAAATATTTACACATAATTTTAACACAGACAATTACTATCTATGAAAAATAAATTTGCATATAAAGTGATCGATTTTAATAAAGTAAGACAAATTATGCCAAAAAAAAAAAAAAGCTGTGTGAATTTTACTGAAAACTGAAAATATTAAATTTAAATTTTAAAATCTTAAAAAAACAATTTTGACAAAAAAATTGTACATAATTTTTATAAAGACAAGTTATATTTATGTAAAATAAAATTTTATTGAAATGAATCAATGTATAAGTTTTATGAGTAAACGAACCACCAAGCTTAGTGGTTGATGTTAGATTTCATAGTTACATTTCACAGTTAGACTTCATAGTTAGACTTCGACATGAAATCTGGAACTCAAACATTTTGGGTGAATTGGTGGGAACCGGAATATACCCGAACAAATTTCAGAATTGTAGTTCAATTTTGTTGGTTTAACCAAATTGAATCGGGAATAATAATCGGAAGTTGTAACGATTAAGTAAATAGACTTCAAGGTGAAGTCTATTACTTAATCAAGATATCACGACTTTAAAAAACCAAAGTTAGGGTTTCATTTTCACATTTCACTTTAACTTTCACTTTCTCATCCCCGTCCGTTCCGTTCCGTTCTCTATCTTTCTCGGATACGCGATTGTATTTTCTTTGCCAACTGTGGCCGTCGAAGACAGCCCCACCATCGTCGCCGCCGCCGTTTCCCCTTCCTCCTCTCAGGCTTATGTAAGTCATATTCATATATCTATCTTGATACGTGTCTCTTTCCCTTCCGCCGTTTATATTCACTATGTTTATTTGTTTTTAACTTATCCTCCGCCGTTGCCGCTGTCGGTGGGATACGTGATTGCATTTTCTTTGCCAACCGTCGCCGTCGAAGACAGACCCACCATGGTCGCCTTCGCTGTTTCCCCTTCTTCCTCTCAGGCTTCTGTAAGTCCTATAAATCTATCCATCTTGATATGTGTCTATTTTCCTCCATTCCCGTTTATACTCACTCTGTTTATTTATTTTGAACTTATCCTCCGCCGTTGCCAGACTCCGTGGTTGCTGCGCATTTTCTTGGACGACCTATTTGATATTCTCGATAGAATATGCCCCCTTATAACTGCTAACAGTAAGGTAAAACTCTATAGACTTCATAAATAGACTTTATTGATAGACTTTAGTGACGCTCACACAAATGGACTTCATCGTTAGATTTAACAGTTAGACTTCACCGATAGACTTTATTGATGGACTTTTGTTATATAGACTTCACAAATAGACTTCATCAGTAGACTTCAGAAACATACTTTATTTGTTGACTTCATTTGTATACTTCTGAGTTTTCCATGATTAACTGTGTTCCCAGGATGGACAACCAGGTAGCATTTCCCAGTATGGACTTCCCAAGGAGAAGAACCTGATTATGACCGCAGCATTGCCTACTACAGCAGAACACTGAATTGTGGTCAAGTCTGCACACAGTATTGAAAGAGGAATGGAGTGAGCTTGCGAATTCCAAGCTCGTGTCCTATTCAAGTTCACGAAGCTCAGCTTTAAATGGGCATCGAAGGTGCCACAGAGTCTGCTCGCTATGCAAGTAGCTTGTGAGAAGGCGTATGAGATATGGAGTGTTGTGGGTGTACATCCACTGCGGTTTTCATTGAACGAGTTTGAACACATCACCGGGCTCAACTGCGAGTATATAGAAGATCTGTCTAGGCCCGAGACTGTTGAGACTGAGGAGATGAGAGAATTATGGCGGAAGCTTGGTGTGAATACTAAGTTTGGTCCCAGCATTGACAATCTCAAAGGAGCGTGCAAGTGGGCTGCACAATGGAGCAGAGAGGATAGGCTGAGGTTGGGATATTTGGCCGTATACGCTGGCTTTATTGATGCTCACAAAAGTAGTACTCCTACACGAGTAGAACTGGCTAGTCAAGTTATGGACTTGGAGAAGTTTGAAAGTTACCCCTGGGGGCGAGTAGCTTTCAAGACCCTCATGAGACCAATAAAGAATGTAGATCAGACCAAGCCATTTACACTCGACGGCTTTGCTGAAGTTCTGCAAGTGTGGGAGTACGTTGTTATGCCTCAATTCGGCGAAGAAAACTGTGATCGAAGTCCTTATGATCCTGAGCCACTGCTGCTGGCATTCAAGGGAATCATAGGGAAGATATATGTGATGGGAAACATGAAGAAGCAGGTAATCCCTTGTCTTACTCTTTCAATATTGAGTGTCAGAGAAACAAACTCTTAGCAAATTTGATAACTGTTTTGCAGGTGGTGTTTATAGTAATATGGCAATGTTGGCCACGGAAGACGTGTACCCACGTTGAGATGATGATGTTCATGACCAGAAGGTGGACAACATCATCAGGGCTTTGTTAGGGGAATTTGATGGAGGGTGGAATTGGAAACCAGCTGACTGGTCTTCGAAAGGGCTACTTGTGGCGAAGAAGGTTAAGTCTGAGAAGCCAGAGAAGTCAGAGATGTCTTATGGCAAGAGGAGACTCTCTGATGAGGATGATGATGAGGAAGCAATAAGTACGAAAAGGTCTCGTATGTTTGGTTATTCATCCGCGAAGCCCCCTGGTGATGGCTGGAAAGGTCTTGAGGTGAAGATGGCGGAGCTGTTTGATTGGTTCACCAAGCGTCACTTTGAAGAGATGAAGCTTGGGTTTGAAAACTGTGATAAGAAGCTTCAACGCCTCACTACTGAAGTGGCTGCCATGGGGAGCATTGTCCAGAAGCTTAAATCGAGCCCGAAGGAGAGGATGATATGATTTATTGATTTATTTTTATTGAATTGATTTAAGTTGTTAGACTTGGTTGCTTATGTTACATGCTTCTGCTAATCATTGTTGACTTGATTATCTATTTATTTGATTTAAGACTTCCGCTAGAATTATTTAAGTTATTTATAAAAAAAAAAAAGTGTTGGTTGTTTCAGTTAAAGCTGAAGTTTGAAGCTTTCAATTTGATTGTAAATTAAGAGTTTGAAATGAATGGTTTGAAGAGTCTTTTTAAATCATATGTTTGATGTAAAATTTAGTGTACTTTTCTTTATAGATTTGTATTTTTTTGGTGAAATCTTGTGTAATCATATTTTTGGGTGAAAAGAAAAACTGGAATCAGACTTTCGACATAAAATTTGAATGCGGGAATTTGTGTATTTTATATTTTGAAAACGTTTGTGGAATCGGTTTGTTGCAGAACAAAAAAAAGATCACTTTTGATGAAAATATTTTACTTTTTTTTTACATACTTAAAAAAATTCATTTTTGTAAGAGATATATATGGCATAAAATTAAATGATTTACTCTTTTTACAGGAAATTTGTACAGTAGAAACTCGATAAATTAATAAATTTTTCCGGTCCCAATTTAAGTCGGTGTAAAATATGGTACAATTCGATATAATAATATAATAATATTTCTTTTGAAATTCCTATGTAAAATATGGTCTCAATAATATCATAAATTAATAATTATCATATAAAAACTTATATATGTATATATAACTAAGATATCTACTAAAATATGAATCTCTCACATGCCTAACCGATATGAAATTTAAAAAAAAAAAAATTAAAACAATATGACAAGTATGAAAAAATGTAAACAATAAAGTGAATATAGAAACATCAAAAAGAAAAGTTAAAAAAATATACATGGAAAATTCTTATTTAATTTGAATGAAAATTCTTATTTACTACATTGAAAAGGCGATTGTAATGACGATTTGGGGAGGACCCCAAACTGTGCCTTAACCGCCGCGATCGGAGTTCAAATCCGATTCAGATCCCGAATCCGAACTCAGTGTGGTCTATCATCTCTTCAGCGCAGGTTTGCCCAACCATTTGAACCAGGGCGAGATCTCTTTTCGACGGTTACGTGGCGACAAAAAAGGCGATTGCCTTTCTTCAAATTCCTGTTCCGATCAACACATAAACGGAGTCCGACCATGATGTTATGAAGTCACCGACATCCCCATGATGATTCGAAGGATGAATTTGGCCATGGATATGGCCTCTGTTGTACGATATATCTATCGTGTTGTTTTATTTCTCTGTTATGTGGAGATTGTGCAAGGGTTTGTCTCAACGAAGGTATTGATTCACCAAACTCTGGGCAATTTTGGTTTGAGTTCAATTGAATCATCGTTAAAGACAGATCACCAATCCGTAAATGGCGTCTTCTTTACCGATTGGAAATCATTCACAACGACAGAGAATTCCGATCTAGTTGCCGGTGAGAAGCAGTTCTACGACGGTTTCATCCTGGCATCCTCTATCCCCGTGGTGGTTATACGCCATTACGAAGTTATTTTGGTAAGATATGGTCAATTTCCTAATGCAATTTTGGCCTTTCTTCCTTGTAAATGGTGTCTTGGTCGGCGAATTTGGGATCCCGGAATAGCAGATTTATGGAGGAATTTACATATTGTGAAGATGAGGTCCCCTTACTTCTGGTCTTTGGAATTTGCCGTCAATGGTTTTAAAACCAGAGGTTTAGGTTTAAGTCTAGATGAAGAATCTTTTGCATTTTATACTTCGATACGATATCTTTGGTATCGAATTGTAAATTGTCGCTGGTACTCATGGTTGCGTGGATGGTCCAGCAGTGAATATGTGTTCTCTTTGTGGTATGGCGACGTTCTTAGAGTCGTTGAAAATTGGATATCCCAATCTTTATTTCTGATGGAAGAATCAATATTTTGGATTCTACACAGATTATCAATAGACCCAGATTGGGAGATGACCAATGTAATACAACAAGGAAACTGGTATTTAAGATGAGATAAAGTATAAAGCTCCCAAGGAAATTAACAGAGTTGAAACTCTGTTATTCACGGAGACCTCTCAAACAACATCTTCCATTTTTACTTCTATTATTTTTATCTCATCTTTTTATTTATGTATGTCTTTTTATTATTATTTTCTGTATTTTTATTGTATTTTTACATTCAACTTAATATTAATATAAGCAGATGTTAAAAAAAAAAAAAAAAATTTGAAGTTAATTTAACCTGTGAAAATAGGCGTAGTGAATGATATCTTATTATATAAAGCTGGATGCGCGCAACGTGGTTGCGACACGTAGGATTTTTATAACTCATAGGATCGTGACATCTGTCAATTTTAATTTTACTTACATTGAGATCTTGACATGTGTCTTAGAAAAAAGGAAAAAAAAAACTATTTAAAAAGTGTTAAAAAGGAAAAACGTATATTTGCCTTATTCTAACGTGAAAAGGTTTTATGTTGTAATGAAAAATAGAAAACAAATTATTGCTATTAATTTTTAAAAAATTAATATCCTTATGGGAGTCGACCTTCTATTTGTTAGCTGAAAATGTTATTAACAAATTATACTTTCTATTTATATTGATATATTTGTAATACAGATATTAACATAATTTTTGTTTTTATTTTAAACAGTAATACACAATTTAATTTTTTATGCATCTTATGTTATTTAGATATTCTTTATCGGGTTCTCAATATTATTTTACTTATTTTTACGAATAATCATATTTTGGTTAATATTTTTTTTATAATTTGTTTAAAACTCTTAAAATAAATCCCGCGTATATGCGGGGCTTTATCTAGCGGCATTATAAAAACACGCACCGACTTCATTGAAAAAGCGAGCAAAACGCTGCGTTTTCATGAAAAAATTGGGTGGATAACGAAACAAATTTGAGAGAGAGAGATTAAAAAGCGATAAAGGAATCGCGGGACAGGGTTGTTGAGACTTGAGATACGGAGGAGTCGTGAGATTTTGGGAGAGAGGAGGATGGAGAATCTATGGCGAATCGCGACGGGTCAGGATCCGAACCGGGAAGATTACGAAGGGATCGAGTTCTGGTCAAACCCAGAGCGATCTGGTTGGCTCACCAAGCAAGGCGATTACATAAAGACTTGGCGGCGACGCTGGTTCGTGCTCAAGCGAGGGAGGCTGCTCTGGTTCAAGGATCAAGCCTCCGCTGGAACACGTGGATCTATTCCGCGTGGCGTGATCTCCGTCGGTGATTGTCTCACCGTCAAAGGAGCTGAGGACGTCGTGAACAAGCCGTTCGCGTTTGAGCTCTCAAGCGGTAGCTACACCATGTTCTTCATCGCCGACAGCGAGAAGGAGAAAGAAGAGTGGATCAATTCTATTGGACGGTCGATCGTGCAGCACTCGAGGTCTGTGACGGATTCTGAAGTCCTCGATTACGATCACAGGCGGTGATTTTAAGGCTCAGTCTCTCTATGGTTTTGATTTGCTTTCTTCTCTCTGATGTTTGACTTTGTCTCACTCTCGCCCTTTAGGGTTCTCCTGAAATGTAACACTCTTGTGTCTCTACTTAGTATTTTGTACCTCTTGAAGTGATTGATGTATGTATGCCCCCAAAGTTCTAGATCGAATGTCTCTCTTTCTTATGATTTCTCTTATCTTCCCTTCGGCACAATTTTTTTCTTTCCGATTGTTTAAAATTCGATCTGTTTTGATCGGATTCCACAAGTTTTCAAAACCCTGTGAATGATGTATTTTGTTTTTGTTGACTCAAAAAGTACAAGGCTGTGTAGGGTATCTGAGGAATGATTTGGCCTCTGCGAGTTAGATCAGTAAGCGTGTGATTTACTGGTTTTGAAGATGTTGTATCATGTGTGATTTTAGCTTATCAGAATGAAGAAAGAAAGAGAGAGAGATGCAAGAAAGTAGCTTTCTTTGGTTGTGGATCCCACTCTTAACATGTCGGCCATTATTGTAAGCTCTTTTTATCTTTTCTCTTGAAACTGCCAAGAGCCACCTCAACGTTAGGTAGGAGGAGGAGACGCGTCAGTAATCATCACATGCGACAAAGTCAAGATGAAGGTAATTAATTATCTTCTTTGTTATGTAGATTGATGTTCTTGTCAAAACAAGAAAAGCCAGAGGAGGAAAAGCTCTATGTTGTTAAAGAATAAAGATGAGAAACGCAGAGCTCATCTTCATCCCAACACCGTCTGTTGGTCATCTTGTTCCGCTTCTTGAATTTGCTAGGCGACTCATTGACCAGGATGATAGGATCCGTATCACCATCATCTTGATGAAACTGCAAGGTCAGTCTCATATGGATACTTATGTTAAGTCAATTGCCTCGTCACAGCCCTTTGTTAGATTCATTGATGTTCCTGAGTTAGACACTTGTTACTCAGTCTATTGAAGTTTATGTATATGATATTGTCGAGAAAACTATCCCTCTTGTGAAAAATATAGTCATGGGTATCTTATCTTCTCCTGCACTGGATGGAGTTACCGTCAAGGGAATCGTTGCTGATTTTTTCTGTCTCCCCATGATTGAAGTTGCAAAAGATGCAAGTCTTCCTTTTTATGTGTTCTTGACGACGAATGTCGGGTTCCTAGCTATGATGCAGTATCTAGCAGATAGATATAGCAAAGATAACTCGGTTTTTGTCAGTAACTCTGAAGGCTTGCGATTCCTGGTTTTGTAAACCCTGTTCCAGCCAAAGTGCTGCCGTCAGCTCTGTTTATTGAAGACGGTTATGACGCTTATGTTAAACTGGCCATCTTGTTTACCAAGGCCAATGGAATCCTAGTGAATAGCTCCTTTGATATGGAGCCTACCTCTGTGAATCATTTTCATAATGAACAGAATTACCCTGCTGTTTATGCTGTTGGCCCCATGTTTGACTTGAAGGCCCAGCCTCATCCAGATCAGGATCCCGCTCGTCGTGACGAGTTGATGAAATGGCTTGATGATCAGCCAGAGGCCTCGGATGTGTTCCTTTGTTTTGGGAGTATGGGCAAGTTGAGAGGTCCTCTAGTGAAGGAAATAGCTGGTGGACTTGAGCTTTGTCAGTCCAGATTCCTCTGGTCACTCCGCTCTGAAGACGATGATGATCTTTTGCCGGAGGGATTCCTTGACCGCGTCAGTGGCCGAGGAATGATATGCGGTTGGTCTCCTCAGGTGGAAATATTGGCCCATAAGGCAGTGGGAGGTTTTGTGTCTCACTGTGGATGGAACTCAATAGTTGAGAGTTTGTGGTTTGGTGTGCCAATTGTGACATGGCCAATGTACGCAGAGCAGCAGCTCAATGCGTTTCTGATGGTGAAGGAACTGAAGCTAGCAGTGGAGATGAGGCTTGATTACAGGATTGATAGTGATGAGCTTGGAAGTGCAAACGAGATAGAGACTGCGATTCGCTGTGTAATGGACAAAGACAATAACTTGGTGAGGAACAGAGTGGTGGATGTCTCTCAGATGGCTCGGAAAGCTATGTTGATTGGTGGATCTTCGTATTTGGCTACTGAGAAATTCATACATGACGTGATAGGAACCAAGCCTTGAGCCTTTTCTTGTCCATAAGGTATATAATCTTGTTTATGTTATACGGTGTTTGATTTGCTTACCTTTGAAACTTGTTTCTTTCTTTTATGTTGAAACTTTCATCTCATGCGTGAATCTCATGAGTGAATGTTTTTCGCCTCTAATTAGAACGTTTGCTATTGGTTTCTTACAAAACACTTAGATTGGTGTAATTAGAGGCGAAGAACATTTATGTTGAGACTTTCATCTGTGTTGAGGCAAAAGCATTGATTAGTTCTTTTATGTTGAAACTTTCATCTCATGCGTGAATCTCATGAGTGAATGTTCTTCGCCTCAGAAGAGTGAATCAATTTTACTGGACTGTTGATTGTGCAGCACTCGAGGTCTGTGAAGGATTCTGAAGTCCTTGATTACGATCATAGGCGGTGATTTTAGCTCAATCTCTCTTGTTTTTATTTTCTTCTTCTATGCAATGTTTGATTTTGTGTCACTCTCGCCTTTAGGGTTGTCCCGAAATGTAACACTCTTGTGTCCCTGCTTACTTATTGTACCTCCTGACGTGATGTATGTATGCCTCAAAGTTCTAGATCGAATCTCTCTTTCTTATGATTTCTCTCCTTGATCTTTATCTATCTTGCCTTCGGGGCAATTTTGTCCTACGGCTGGGATAAAATTAGTGTGATTCATGTGTTTTTCTTTTCCTTGACCAAAAAAGAACAAGGCTGTGTAGGATGTTTTTTGTTTTTTTGTAAAACGCTGTGTAGGATGTTGACATTATAAAAGATCTAAGTCTCCCTTTTTATGTGTTCTTGACGACGAATTCCAGGTTCTTAGCTATGATGCAGCATCTGAGTCAAGTAGACAAATTCGTATCATGTCATGACTAGTTTTGGTTATTAACAGTTTAAGCCATGTGGGATCAATTTCCCCTCGTCTTTTTTATGTTTTTTACTTTTATTTTGAGTCATTGAGTGTATGTTTCTTTTTGCTTTTATATTATCTAACATAAGAGACATTGACAAATCTAAGTGACGAATACGAATTGACATAATTAAGTTATTAGAAAGTTTGTTCTACATCTCTCCCAAACCTTGAAAGACTTCAACACAAATACACAATAACCGAGAATCCATCATTACATCACTTAACATTATAACAATCAAGTCATATTGGTTTAATACAAGCATACCGATTCAAGCATACATAGATCATGCAAAACCCAATAAAATCAAGCATGCGAGTTAAAAACATAAAACGTATTCACCAACCAATAATATGAAATCGGAGTTACAACAAACAAAAAACCATACCGCAACCACTAAATTCAAATTATGGTTATCCAATGATAGACCATTCAAAGAGTCCATTTGAATCAAAATTGTTTATACAACAGTTTGAAAGCATAATAGTGTTAGAGTGATTAACAAATACGTCAGAAGGAGGAAGAACCGAAGAAGTCAGATCAAGGAAGAGTTGATGAGCTAGACGAATAGCAGTTCATCAATGACGTGAAGCAGCTTTCTTCTTTATAGTTAGTTGCTTGTTGCTTTATAGTTTCTTTTATCTTGAAATTAGCAAAACATAATTAGTTGGTTAGGGAAACTCTCTCCGCGATTGGGAAGAGGATTGTTCTTCCAATAGATTTGGATAAAAAACTGCAATGACAAAGAAACTGAAGTGAAAAATGAAGAAAAATAAAAATAAAAATAAAAATCAAAGAATAAAAACGATAATAGAAACATTTGTTCACTACAATCACCATAGCTATCCTTATAAAAAAAATATACAATCCCCATAGCTATACTAAGCGGGTTCAGGACCTAGAAACATAAAAATTTGGTTGAATCAGCTGCAGATGGATTTTGCAGAAATCTCATATATTTCTTTTTTCCTAATAATATTTTAGTCAACTTTTTTCGTTCGTGGGTAGAAGAACCTCGATGAAAAATCGAGGTTTCCAAAAATTGACGGGCAGGCCCAACCAAAGTAAGGCCAGGCCCACTCGCCTTTTAATATGTCAGTAAAAATAAGTGTCGGCACGATACGCCGTCTCTATACGATCATTAGCGTATCGACTTTCACCCCTGACAGAAACGGGTTAACATTTTTAGAGTGAAAGTCATTTATTTTTATAACCCACAGACGACACAAACCTTTTCCATTACTTCCGATGTGGGAGAATATAAACTTCCTTTCAGTTACCGACGCCGATGTACGCCACGATCTCCGTCGGTTATTGTCAAACTGAGCCGTGAACAACCCACCTTGGCTCGCGCCCGAGCTCTTTTACCGGCAGCTCCATCATGTTCTTCGTCGGTGAGGTAAAAGAAGAGGAGTGATCGGATTCCTGATTGATCTCAAAAGTAAAAGCTAATTTGAATTCCGCGTTTGCTTGATATGCAGAAAAATTGGTGTTGAGAGGCTGAGAAAGAGAAAGATTGTATCTAGATGAAGAAAAAACAAGTCATAGCTCGTTTTTGATCCTAATCATCTGGATGAAAAATGTCACATTCTGGTTTGATTGGAGATGATATTGAACAAGTTCATCTACAAGGTCAGTCGATTGCCTCGTCACCGCCCTTTGTTAGATTCATTCATGTCCCTGAGTCAGATATGGTAATCCAAAGATTTTGGTATACATTTCAGATCCAGATGCAACCTCACTGTTGCATTAAGCTCTCTCTCTTTCCTAATTGATTGTTTTGAAATGTTTAATAAACTGTGTTATGTTGATTGAAGGAACTTCGGAAGCTGAACAGTGATTTGACGGCCAAAGAAAAGGTAATGAATTTCCTCCTCGTTTGTGACTAGAGTCTCTAATCGCTTGTAAAGTTTAGTTCCTATTTGGCAGGAGATTGATGGACTGAAATCTCTGGTGTCAGAGAGTTCGGATGATAAGGATATGCTTGATATGGCTGTAAGTGAATTAGATGAGGCGGTGGAGGAAGAAAGGAGACTGCAGACGAAGCTGATGAGAGGGATTGTTCCATATCTGCCATCACAGATAAAGCCTCTTACAAAGCACTTAGCTTCCTTTAATGTCTTCTAGTGTTGGCCTGTTGGGTGAAGCATGGAAGTTTTTTTTTTTTTTTTTTTTTTTGGTCTCATATATCCAATGCACCATCATTTCTTGTTTGAAAATATTGTTCATGGATTTGGATGAAAATGATTTCAGAAAACTAGTCTCCCATTTTCTTCAAAAAGTTGAATCTGAATGATCAATTTAACTTGGTAACTAGGAATTCGAAGAGTGAATCAATTCTACTGGACTGTTGATTGTGCAGCACTCGAGGTCTGTGAAGGATTCTAAAGTCCTTGATTACGATCATAGGCGGTGATTTTAGCTCAATCTCTCTTGTTTTTATTTTCTTCTTCTATGCAATATAATGTTTGATTTTGTCCCGAAATGTAACACTCTTGTGACCCTGCTTACTTATTGTACCTCTTGACGTCATGTCTGTATGCCTCAAAGTTCTAGATCGAATCTCTCTATTTCTCTTCTTGATCTTTATCTATCTAGTCCTTCGGAGCAACTTTGTCCTACGGTTGGGATAAAATTCGTGTGATTCACGTGTTTTCTTTTTCTTGACTCAAAACGTACAAGGCTGTGTAGGGTTTCTGAAGAAGGGATTTGGTCTCTGCAACGGCTGAAACTCCTTCGACGTGTTATATCCGTAAGATAAACGAGCATCTCAGATTTTAATTCTTGGAATTTGAGATCGGAGAGTCCTTTTTCTCCTGCAATATGTGATTTTACTGGTTTTGACATGTGGTATCATGTGTGATTAGTTTATCAAGAAAGTAGCTTTCTTTAGTTGGTGATCAACTCTATTATATTTTAACTATTTTTGAGTTAGGTTTTCTCTTGAAACTGCCAAGGGCCACNGGGGGGGGGGGGGGGGGGGGGAACGCATCAGTGATCTTCACATGTGACAATGTCGGAAACTAGCTTTTAAAGTCATCTCTCTCTCTTGAAACGACCAAAATCCACCTAAACATTAGGTAAGATCAATGATACGATAATCATTACCTTTGAAAAAGACAAAATAAAGGTAACTAATTCACTTCTTTGATATGTAGATTGTTGTTCTTGTGAATACAAGAGAGGAGTCTGAAGAGGAAAGACCCAAAGCCTTTCCGTTCTTAAAGATGAGAAATGCAGAGCTCATCTTCATCCCAGCACCGACTCTTGGTCATCTTGTTCCGTTTCTTGAATTGGCTAGGCGACTCATTGACCAGGATGATGGGATCCGTATCACCATCCTCTTGATGAAGGTACAAGGTCAGTCTCATCTGGATACTTATGTAGAGTCAATTGCCTCGTCTCAGCCCTTTGTTACATTCATTGATGTCCCTGAGTTAGAAGAGAAACCAACACTAAACGATGCTGTCGAGAAATATATCCCTCTTGTGAGAAATATAATCATGGATATTTTGACTTCTCGTGAACTGGATGGAGTTGCAGTCAAGGGAATAGTTGCTGATTTTTTCTGTCTCCCCATGGTTGACATAGCCAAAGAAGTAAGTCTCCCTTTTTATGTGTTCTTGACGACGAATGCCGGGTTCCTAGCTATGATGCAGTATCTAGCCGATAGACATGGTAAAGATACCTCGGTTTTTGTCAGAAACTCTGAAGAAATGCTTGCGATTCCTGGCTTTGCAAACCCTGTTCCAGCCAAAGTTCTGCCTTCAGCTCTGTTTGTTGAAGACGATTATGACACTTTTGTTAATCTTGCCATCTTGTTTACCAAGGCCAATGGAATCCTAGTGAATAGCTCGTTTGATATTGAGCCTTACTCTGTGAATCATTTTCTTAATGAGCAAAATTACCCTACTGTTTATGCTGTTGGCCCCATATTTGGCTTGAAGACGCAGCCTCATCCAGATCAGGACCTCGCCCGTCGCGACGAGTTGATGAAATGGCTTGATGATCAGCCCGAGGCATCGGTTGTATTCCTTTGTTTTGGGAGTATGGGTGGGTTAAGAGGTCGTCTAGTGAAAGAAATAGCTCGTGGACTGGAGCTTTGTGAGTCCAGATTCCTCTGGTCACTCCGCACTGAAGACGGTGATGATCTTTTACCGGAGGGGTTCCTTGACCGCGTCAGTGGCCGAGGAATGATATGCGGTTGGTCTCCTCAGGTGGAAATATTGGCCCATAAGGCAGTGGGAGGTTTTGTGTCTCACTGTGGATGGAACTCAATAGTTGAGAGTCTGTGGTTTGGTGTGCCAATAGTGACATGGCCAATGTATGCAGAGCAACAGCTCATTGCGTTTCTGATGGTGAAGGAACTGAAGCTAGCAGTGGAGATGAGGCTTGATTACAGGATTGATAGTGATGAGCTTGTAAGTGCAAACGAGATAGAGACTGCGATTCGCTGTGTAATGGACAAAGACAATAACTTGGTGAGGAAGAGAGTGCTGGATGTCTCTCAGATGGCTCGGAAAGCTATGTTGATTGGTGGATCTTCGTATTTGGCTACTGAGAAATTCATACAAGACGTTATAAGAAACAAGCCTTGAGCATTTTATTTTATTTTATTACCTTTGAACTTTGTTCCTTTCTTTGGTGTTTAAACATTCGTTTGTCATGTCAGGTGTGAATCTTCTTTGCCTCTTATTACAACGGTTGCTATATTGGTTTTGTACCAAGCAACTAGTTTCCTTTACCTCTAGTGTTGAGTGAAGCATGGAAGTTTAATTGTTACAACTTACAAGTAATCAACACAGCATTTCTTGTTTGAATTGTTCATAGATGTGGATGAGAATTTTCTCAGGAAACCAGTCACCCATTTTCTTCAAAACGTTGTTACTTTAACAACCACAACTTGGTAACTACACCATGTTCTTCATCGCTGATAACGAGAAGGAGAAAGAAGAGTGGATCAATTCTATTGGACGGTCGATCTCGTTCAGTATTCGATCCGTTATTCTCTAAAGAATAAAAGAAAAATCATTTTTAATTTATAGTCGGAATTGTAGTCACATATAATTAGACACTAAAAACGACCCAGGTGCAATAATAATGCTTAAACACGAAACCTCTAATTCTATAAATGTCTTTGTAAAGCACTAAAGCAGATCCCACAAACTCCATAAAACTGCATTTTGTACACACTCAATCTATAAAACTAACCATTTAATCCAAAACAGAAGAGTTTGAAACATGCTTACAATTATAATTTACTTTCCTACTACTTTTTAAACCTGTAATCCCGTTTCTATTCGTTAAGTTATGAGGAAGTTTGGTTTGAAAACATCTTTTTATTACAATTTCCGCATTAAATAGATAAATTTTGGATAAAAATATAACGTAGTAAAGAAAATGGACCGACCTAATGAACTTTTTATGTAGTATATATGTAGACGGACGCATACAATGAGACCGGTTGTTACAACTTCCAATGCAGAGGCTTTATACAAACGAGTAAGTCAATTCGTGGTCGAATGAGCCATTACTCAAACGTCCATTGTATGCGTCCGTTCCCAAGTCGATATGACAATCAAAATATGGAAGGTAGTTTTTTTAAAAAAATATTATTATTACATATAATATTTCTAACTGATAAATAAACAAATTAAAACTATAAGATCAAAGGCTCGAGAGTTGGTGGCTGGGCATCGTTATTGACCACATCGTCCTTGAGCTGGTCAGATACTAGCCGGCGTTCCTTTTCACTCTCCAAAAAAGATTACGCCGAAAAAGTAGAATGGGACGCGATATTGTGAACAAGAATCCTTTTAGCTGGCACACCAAAATTCAAATGGGTTCCAACTATTTTTCGGGCAGCGGTATAAGAAAAGTTGCTTACATGTGCAACTTCTAAGTTGCACTATCCGAAAACCAATTCCAACTGCTCCTAGATCTCGAGGTAGCAGCAGATCCCTACTACCGCACTAAGAAGTTCAAGATTTCATATATTTTACTATGAAGGGCTGGTGCAGCTTTGGTCGAGAGCTGTTCATCTTCTATTGGACTCTTGCCTTCTAGTTTGTAGTTTCACCTTGTTTTTTTTTTCTTGATTTTAGAGACATTGGAGATAAACATAATAGACAGTCAATTCATATTATATACCAAATTGGTACCTGACTAAATTTAAAGCTAGTTTGAAGATTATCTCACTGGATATAGTTCGTTCAAATTAACACTCAGACAGAAGATGTAGCTTTTATTCCAATCGACTTGTCAAAAACACAAATAGATAAGGTGGCAATTGAAGACAGATATGATCACCGAATTCGAACTAAAACCTTATTCTCTTTGAAAAATCTTCCAATTATAAAGCCTCTTCACCTTAAATTTTGTAAAACAAGAAAAACATAAGGAAAAATTTAGCAAAATATAAGGAAAAAATAAGAAAAACAACTCTAGGGGGTTGTTTTCTTGTATTTAAGTCTTTTTGATTTATTTAAATGCTGTATTTACTAAGAAAAGGAAGTAAGAGACACCCGTTAATCATGGTCTAAGTATTCCTGAGAACCGGAGACTTGAGTGACGTCGTTGACGTTGTAGTCGTATTTGAAGATTAGAGAATCGCCTACGTGAGCATAAGAGGTGTCGTCTTTCGTGGTCCATTCCTCGGAGTCTCCGACTTTCCAGCCGAGCAACCACCTCCCATTAGAACCGTGAAGCTCATCATCAAGAGCACAAAGCAGGAGATTCTTGTTGTAGCATTATCAATCAAGGACGAGCAAGAAAGATCACAGGATATGATCGAAGAAGAAAATAATAGGGAGAATAAGATATGATTCAGAGAGTGACATTTACACCCAAAAAAAAATGATTCAGAGGCGTTGATGAGTAAATTTTAAAATTAGACTATCCTAAAACCATCTCCATAAAAAGTAAGAGAAAGAAAATAAAAAACTTTTAAAATTTTTTTAGTTAGAATATTTTCTAAAAGTTTTTAAAGATTTAAGAAACTTATTTCATGTGTGTCAATTTACAATTGATTTAAATTTTGTTGTGATTTAAAAATTGATTTTTTTTTTTTGTTTAGAAACTTTAAGAGTGTTTTGGATGGAGATGGTAGAGCACATGCAATTGAAAGACTCATCCAAAGCTCTTAAATATAATAAAAATGTTTTTTAAAAAGATAAATAATAAATAAATAAATAGGTGAATTATAAACTGACATGTGGCGAGTTTTATTTGAGAAACGATTTTTCAGGCTCTATGAGAGCATACGTCTCTCATCTTTTCTCTTGCCACNCTTTTTTTTTTTTTTTTTTTTTTTTTCTTTTTCTTTTTTAACCAGAACCTATGAGAGTCTCTCTATTGCATGTGCTCTTAAAGTCTCTCTTATTTTTAAGGTTCTATTCTACGTAACCTAATTCTTATCGTTTTACTTAGTACTTATCTAAAATATTATTTGAATATCGTGACTGTTTGGAATATATATATTTTCTTTTTTCAACATAGATTCGATTTTGCAAAAGTAAACACAACGCGCATACTCCAATTGTCTCTTAAAATTATTATATCAATAAACTTAAGTTAAGAGACATCTGTTTTCGTATCAATTATTGGTAGAATTTTTGAAGTGTTCTTAACCCTTTTTTTGTGAATAAATTTTATTTATATATAAAACATTAAATATTTAACAATGAATAAAAATTGAATCATAGTTTAACATAAAAACATTTTAAAGATAGTTTTTAAAGATTCGTTTTAAAGATTTGTTTTTTCCTTAGACTTTTTTGGCTCTTGCTGCTCACCATTACCACTTAACAAATTATCAAAAGATTGATCGAGATATTGATAATCATTTGGTTGAAATTTTGATCAATTGAATCGACAAAAAGATTTCGTGATGAAGACCTCATATTTGTGTTTAAAATTTTTAAAATTGTTCAAAGTTTTAAGTCTTCAAGAAGGTATTGATTTTATTGGATGATATTAACAAAAACGCACAGCCTTAACTCTAAATGGCCTGCTTGCAATGTAATTAGACTCCAAACATTCTGAATGAACCAGGAACAGTTATCTTGCAAAAGATCCAACCTTGTAAAAAAAGTGATTATTCGTATCTAAATGCTTATAAGATGAGTAACACTGATGATATCCATGATTGAGAAAGAGTAAATATACATGCAAACATACAAGAAGACCTTCACCGGATCTCATGAGGCTGCAAAGATCAAACACAGACTCTGTCTCCCATACCGACCACATCAAGATCCGCACAACGGTCATCCAGAAACGGTTTGAGATTGATTACCTCGAGAAAAGAATCACAGAAGCTGATAATGTGCAGGACACTGAAGGAGACATAGATCAATGAAGATTGGATATGGAGATAGCAGTGAAAGAGATCTATGCTGAAAACAGTTTATAGATACTAAGCTGAAAACCAGATTGGACATTGAAGGAGACAGATCAGTTTCATAGATACTAAGCTGAAAACCAGTTTATATGATTCAGCTCCAAAAGTAATGAGAGTGATTAATGTGTCAAGCCTGTAATCTAGAATTGGAAACAACCCTTAACTTAGAACATACCATGCTAAACCTTGAGGATCCCTAGCTTCTCCGTGTAAATGGTCACGTAATTTTGAGGTATCTCCATGGTATAGAGCTCTACGTCTCTTTGACCAGAGAGTTACTGTTACTTTCTCATCAACCTGTAAGTCCTTGTCTTCTGCTCGTTTGGTATGAGCATTCAGTATTTCCACAATAGATCGTGCTGTTGGTGAGGATGGAGAAACACTCTCTCTCAAGTGAAAGCAGATGCTTCCCTCCGGGGACCGGGGTCATCTGTGTCGCCATGTCCATTCTTACGACAGCTCGAGCATCATTAGCCACATCCTTAATACTCCTCTCATGTATCTCATATGCACATATTGGTAACAAAATCAGTAAGCAACTCCTAAGTAATAAAACTATGAATGCTTAAAGTACATAACTAGCTTTGTAATACCTCTATGTATTGGCGTTTTGATCTTGAGAGAGAGAAACAGATAAAGTTTCAGATAATTCTCATTAATGAGCTGAAAGGTTGTTACAAGATATCTATACACTTGATTAATCTAAACTGTATTTAACCAAAGCTAAACCGTAAAATAAACCGAACTACACTAACTATGAATTAAGTACAAGGAAACAGCTATATACAAGATATGAAACGGCGCGGAATGCAACGGTTTAGTGAGGTAATCAACTAACTGATCCTCAGACTTCAAAAACATAGTTTTCAGAACATTAGAGTCAATGGACTCACAAATCTTGTAACAATATATACACTACAAGAAAACAGGCTTTTTGCGATGGAACGTTGCGACGGAAATATT